>OY986439.1:31274318-31436818 GCA_963920525.1 Dichetophora obliterata | reverse complement strand
CAGAAAGTTTGTGAAATTGTTTCTTTAAGTTATAGGGTCGGTAGAAATAGGTTGAAAACTTTGAGATTATTTTTAAGCTACGAAGATCCAAATTGATGAAACGACTTATTTAATAAATGTCTATGGCCTTTTATTGGCTCACTTAAATTTAATCGAAAGTAGCCAATGCTTTTAATCTTTTTAATCGTCAAATCAGAATCCTAATCCAACAAACAAACAAACTTTACAGACGGCAATAATCGACACCAGCATCTACATAGATACCTTCGATACAAGTGAAATCAAACCTTACCCAACCCAATCTTTAGGTACAATTACGAAAATGGCTCCATGTTGATTGCGTACTCTTATTCAGCAGTTCTGAACAATTTTGAGATCCTTTTTGTTGTTCGGCCATATCGTCTGTCAGTAACTGTTATTGCCACTTTTAAAAACTTTTACTTAACACACAGACGTCAGTCGGCAGCAGAAGCTACTCCTTCAAACCCCGTTGAAATCATTAAAACTTGCAAAGGATGTTGGGACGCAGAAAGGCAACTTCAGACATCATAAAAGTGTGAAAGCAGAAGTTGAAAGAAAATTCAAACAAACAGACACAAAAACAAGTGAATTCAAAACCTCTCTAAAAGGTGTTGGCTGAGAAGCATTTCACTTGAAAAAGTACAAATTAAATTGATTTTGTTATCGGGTTCGCTTAATCGCTAAGGTTAAATAAAATTTAGAAGCAGATGAAGAAGACAATTAACAACGTTATTTTAAATATAATTTACTTAAATGAAGTTTGGAATTCTGACGAGACTCTATCAATTGTTGAAATGAATAAACATATCATGGTTAATAAATAAGTACTGTAAAAAAGGTCATAATGCAGATAAATGCTTCAACTCAATGCAGCGCTGCGTTATTCGTGCCTTGTCCAGGGGGAGAGGTTACGCTGACATCTGACTGGTGTGATGTTGAGAGTGGTTTGGGAGGACCGTAAAACCTAATGTCCCTATTATTGTCTTAATAATTTTTGTAGCAAGACTTTGCCACTGTCAAAAGCATCGAAATGTCACCTTTTTTGAGACATTAAAATAATAACACAGAGCGACTAGCGCACCAAATGTCTTCAGATGAAAAACTGATTCTTTATTCAAAATTACCTCTATTTATATCCAAACAATTAATAAAATATGCTTACTAAGGGTCAGTTTTTCAGTATGAGTTTAAACTTTAGTCAAATTAAACCTAGCATAACTTACTGAAATTGGACGTTTAAACTCGGTTTAACTAGATATTTTAGCATTCGTTGATGCTACGAATAATTTGACTTAAAAAAGCATATAATGTGTTTCTTTTTTGCCTAAGCCGAGTTTAAGAGTTTTAACTTTTGTTTAATTAACAACGCACAAAGTGTTGGAGATTACTTATGATCTTTTATTTTTCAACTAAACTTGTTAACTACTTAAAAATACTCTTAACTCTAGTATTTATAATTACTTAATTGTTATACTTCGAAGTCTCAAACTAACTCTTCTGCTCTTTTAGCAGATAGTTTTGATGGGAAAGAAAGTGACGCAAATTCCGTATAACACTTTCTTTCCATTGCTATTGGTTCAAAATAAATTCTTTAAGTCAATGTTTTGCTTTCGCTTTCATCAAGCGATGATTGGTCAGCATGTGTTCACTAGCGCAAATTTGCCTGCGCTTCTTTCTTAAGAATCGAACTAGGTCGATAAGTGAACGACTGACTCGCTTGCACAATTCTGCCTGCGCTTCTTTCTTTAGGTCAGTAGGTGAACGATTGTTAATTGTGTAAGCGTGGATTCGTTTGCACAATTATGTGTATGCTCACTTTTCTTTCCATGGAATTTAGCTAGGGCAGTAGAATGTTCTTGTGTTGGCTGACTTAGTTTTTGGTTACTCAAGTGGTTTCGAAAGAATTCACTTGAGCAATCTGTTAGCAATTTCAATATTGATTTAGATTTTGTAATTTAATTTATTTGTAATTTAATATTGCCACACAAGTTGTGACTAAAAAGAGTGTGACATGTTTGCGACATAAGTGTGTCATAAAATAGCAAACATGGGTTTTATATGGTAAAATGTTCTTGGAATTATATTAAGAACACTTTACCATGCGTTATTTTATTTTCTATGGGTAGTGTTGCAGGGTGTACTGTAACTTTTAAGCTCGTACTGACAAAGTGGACCTAAGTGATGCGTGCCATATGGTATCAGTTGACTAATTGCCTTAGCCTCAATATGCAGTGTGTCATAACATAACATTAACTTCTGTTGTACTGTTGCCAGCAATTTTTCATTGTTTTTCTTTTATGCACTTGAGCGCTACAATTTACGTGTTGGCAATATTGGTTTATCACATGCACATTTCAACCTACAAAGCTGCCCGAGTCGTTGATGGTTGTGCGTACCTGATAATCCTAGAAAGGTCAGCCTTTATTCTCTAGAGAGAATTTTGAGGTGTCTTGTTTTATTTTATGGTTTTATATACCATCTCATAGGTATATCAAAATTTTGTTGCATGCGTAGAAATTACTGCGAGTTTTCTTTATAGCCCTCTCTGTGTTGTTTTCTCAAGTGAGCTTAGAAAAAATAGACTACTTATCTAGTGGCAGTAGAAACTTAAACTACTGACTTTTATAATGAAAGCAGTAGTTAACAGGAGCCTTTTTCTTGATTCAATAGCTTTAATATCTGCAGTCCCATTTGATATCCACCCTAGCGTTTTAATCTTAAGAGCCAGTTTTTTTTTATAAAAAAACATTAAGTAATAAAAACAAAAAAAAAAATGTACTATCATCACGTAGTTCAAACGAAAAAATGTAGTTCTCTTATGGACACTGTTTTTGTATTGGCATCTGTTTACAGCTTAAATGTCTTCTTAAAGATAGAACTAAACTTGTGTCATAATAACGGATACTACGTGAGAGTTCACTATTTTTCGTAACGTGTCTTGTATAAGAAATTCATCAGATGGCTTAAAAAAACATTATACAATTGAATAAGAGCCTACTTCAACGCAGCCATATTGTAGTTTGTACGTATATTATTTACTGCCGACTTATTTTAGATAACAATACACACACGCAACTCTTCGAATACGTGTCATAATTGTGAGATAAAATTTATATAAAAAATTGCTTAAAATCTTTAAAAACTCTTTAAGTTAAGCAGAAATTTCTTGAAAAAATTTGAAGATGTCGAATTTTAAATATTTCAATTATATAATAAATTTATAAAAAAGTTATTCTTTTTTTTATAATTAAGAAAGGTTTAACATTTATTTTAGAATGAAAACAAAAAAAAAATTAAAAAGTCTTATATATCACTTTATTATAAACATAAAATTATAAACGTTAATACGTTAAACAAAACAAATTTCATAAATGTATCTCTTAAAAATTTTTAAAAGAAAACAAAACTTCTTGTTCAAATAAATTAGTTAGCGGCTAGTTAAAAGTATGATGTGAATAAAATATTCTTTTTATAGTAAAAAACTGCTACTATTGCTACTTTTAAAATTCCATGAATGTTCAACGGCCTACTGAACAGAATCTTTTAATAGTCACAAGAAAAGAAACTAAAAAAATGGTCTTTCAAAGTGTATAGAGAGAGTTTAAGAAAAGAACAGGGTGATTCCGATAATAAAAATAACCATGTATACATTGCAGTTGCATTTATAGTTTCTTAAAATGTTTATATTTTCTTGTAAATACAATCCCGTGATTTATGATTTGGAATCCCGGGGTTCCGGGACTAGAAAGTGTTTCTGGATCCCTGGATTTGGGGATCCTGGGATTGAAAGCCCTAACAGGTACACATATTGCAAATAACGGTCAATAAAGTGGGAGTTATTGGAAAAAGGCGTGTGGATAAATAAGAAAAACACTGTATTTCGAATAATATAGACTAAATATAGGGTACTAAAATTTAGTACAGGGGTAGGTACAGTTATTACAAATGACGGTCAAGTAAGTTGGGTTTATTCGACCAAGGGGCGTGGCAACTTTAGAAAACCACTATATCTCGAATAATAAGAATGACACTAATTAACTGAAATTTAATACAGGGGTAGGCGCAATTATTACAAATTACGGTTAAGTAAATGGGCGTTATTGGACAAAGTCTTGACAAGTTATTGACAAATCAATATAAGAAAACACTAAAACAATATTGACTCGCCACAAGATTGGATAGAATTATTACAAAACACGATTAAGAAATATTTTTGTCAAGTCTCTTTATTAGACTTCTGAATAAATAAATCATTTAAATTAAATATATTTAAAAACAGCGGAGATATTTGCATAGAAACCATAAATTTAATTTTCAAGCCGCCTTATCTCATTCTTAGGTTACGACGTTTTATGAAAAAGTCATTTTACTAAAAATTTCAACAGTTTTCTGCCCGTGCGTGGCAGTAACAAAAAAAAAAAATTAATAAAGCACATACTTTTTTTATATACAGTGATGTGCAAAGATATAGGGACACCTGTATTTTTATAATTAAAGCTACATGAATTATATACAAGGTGCCCCAGATATAGCATTCATTCCCTCGGCTGGTGATTCTTCATGACAAGGCAAGTATAACACTTTATGGAGTTTCCTCCCACATTGTAAAACTTTCAAGATACAGGGTGTTTTACGGTTTTGGTACGGGTTAAGTATTATTGATCTAGAATTTAAAGTACTCACCATAAAATAAAAAATAATATTTTGTATTTATAAAAACTTGAACTTTTCTATCAATATATCAATCCTTTTCGTGTCATATGCTACAGTGGAGCTAAAATTTGGAGATAATCTAACGAAATATCAACAGATTTTGTATCTTTAATTTTAGCGGAGCTGTTATCATCTAAAGTTAGAATTTAGAAAGAACTGTTGATTAAGTGTACTTTTACATGAAAAACAGACATTTTAAATTTTGACGATTACAGCTTCGCTAAAACAAAAGATACAAAATTTGTTGATATTTCGTTGGATACTCTCAAAATTTTAGCTCCTTTACAGCGCATGACACGAAAGTGATTGATATATTGATGGAAAAGTTGATATTTTTTCTAAAATACAAAATATTATTCTTTATTTTATACAATTATTTTATTTTATTTTAATTTATTTTATAAAATTTCGTTTAAAATAGTAAACATTGATTCTCTAATATCAAATTTGAAGAATGCATTAAGAATGAATGTATTGAGGCATATGATAATATTTTCATAGTACCCAAAAAATAGTGGTGCTGACTGTGAAAAATGTGAATGAAATTTTTAGTGGTCAAAAAATTTAAAATTTTTTTACCAAAATGTTTGTAAAAAAGGACACTAAAATAAAGACCAATTCAAGATCTTTAAAATATGTTCTCAACATTTTTTTGTAGGACTAACGATTTAGAAGATATAGTGGTTTGACTACATGTTTGAATGACAATTTCTCATTTTCTTTTTAAATTTTTCATTGTGTATAACTGCAAAAAAAAAAAATTATAAAAAGCATGCAAATATTTTTTGTTTTTATAGTTCTATCGAGGTGCAAATTTTGAAAAAAATCGGAATCGTCAAAGCTAGTTTTTGAACAAAAGCGTCCGATATGACATGGAATCACCGAAATACATTAAGGCGTAAACTTTTTTTCTAAATTTTGAGGGGCGGAAGCAGAATTCAAAAGTTCGTCCCAAAAAAACATTTTGAGAATTTTTTCAGATTTTTTGAAAAAGGTTTAGAGATCGCTCAAGGTCGTCTTTTCCAGACAAGTAGTTCTTCAAAATAAATCTGGTGCTTTCTACCCAAAATGAGCGCCTAACTGAAAAAAAATAAAGTTTGCTTGATAAGATTTTGGATGGTAAAATGTTCAAACTTGGTTTTCGTAGGCTTGAAACAGGGGTTCCGAATGTTTTTCTGCACAGGAGGGTCAAAAAAGGAAGTATATTTTGAAAAATGTTGCTATTTTTTTGTTTTTAGTCGTAAAGTTCTCAAAATTTGCGCTCTTAATATAAAATTTTGGTATGCAGTTTTAAACAGCATTTGATTATAAGTAATTAAAGTAAAAAACTTATATGTATCTTTTTTCTTTCAGAAGTTATGGGCTTTTAAAGGTTTGAAAACATCTCTTTTTTTGTAGATTTTATAAATAACAGTTATAAAGTCTTTGGTATGAGGAAAGCCATGTATCACGAGGAGAAAAAGATTAATTTAAGCAAAAGAAAAAAGTAAACAATGTTAACATTTTCATTAATTTTATTCCTTTTTAACTCTTTTTTTGCAGCCGTACTCAACCAGCTGTGTTTATTTAATTTTAATTTTAATTAAAGTATTCGAATAGTCTCTTGTTTTGTTGAGAGTTCAGATGATTTCAAGGCAGGAATAGTTTCTGCAAAAAGACAAATCTCTTTATTATTGACTGAAGTCATACTTCTTTTTTAAGAAACCTTTATGAGTATTTCTTTCTTCCATTTGCATAAACTTACTAACAGTTAACTTAAACAAGCAAGCTTATTTTGTCACAAGTTGCTTACTTAAATTTATCAGAATTTGAAATGATGAAAATGTAATTGACTACTTTAGTTAAAGGTAAAATCAAATATACACAGGTGGTTGAGTACGACTGTAAAAAAAGAGTTAAAAAAAAAATTAAAATTAATAAAACATTAACAGTTTTAAATTGTTTTTGATTCAATTAAACTTTTTCTCCTCGTGATACATGGCTATCCTCATCTCAAGGACTTTATAACTATTTTTATAAAATCTGTTAAAAAAAATTAAATGAATAAATAAACCGAAAAAACACATTTTTTCAAAACTTTAAATTCGCATAACTTCGGTAAAAAAATAGATAAAATAATGTTATTTTTATTTATTAAGAATTGAATGTTTTATAAAACTGTATGCTTAAAATTTATATTAAGAGCGAAATTTTGGAGAAATTTAAAGTTAAAAACAAAAAAAGCTACATTTTTCAAAATATACTTCTTTTTTTGACCCTCCTGTTAAACATTCGGAACCCCTGTTTCAAGCCCACGATATAAAATTTGAACATTTTACCATGCAAATAAGATCATCGGAACATTATATTTTTTAGGTAGGCACTCATTTTGGGTAGAAAGCACAAGTATTATTTTGAAAACTACTTGTTTGGAAAAAACGACTTTGAGTGACCTCTAAATCTTTTTCAAGAAAACTTAATTCTTAAAATTGTTTTTCATGACGAACTTCCGAATTCTGCTTAAGCCTCCTAAAATGTGAAAACAAATTTACGTCTTAATATACATACATATCGGTCAAACACATATACCGCTCGTTTTGTTTCGCCTTATTCGGGTACAAAATTCATGTGAATACCACGAAAAATACATATTTTATAGGCGTTTAATTTATTTTATCGACTTTTTGGGGTCTCAAAAAGTTTGTAAAGAAAAAACATATTATACTATTTTTTATCCAAATTCGTGTACGTTCAAAATCTTTATTATTTTGTTTCTCTTGTTTATGCATACTGATGAAAAAAAGTTTAATTTTAAAGCATGAATTTTTGATCAAAAAAGGGGTTGAGGAGAAGCAAAACCGCTCCATAGGAAATTTTCCGATCCAAAAAAAAATGATGCCAAAATAGTTTTTAAGAGTCCCTTTAGCTTTTGAGTCAGTGTCCGGCTGACTTTTTTTATTCCATACAAATCGATCCGGCTTAGTTTAAACAAAAATTATTTTATTTCCAACAGAAAAAATGAAAATCCGTAAATGTTTTTTTTTAAAACTGAAAAAAGTAGAAGTTCAAAACTGATTTTTACTTTGACTGATAAGAGAAAGTTGAAAAATAACATTTAAATTAGCCGGAAAAAAGAAGAGTCCGGAATAATTGTAATTTTTTGCCATATAATAATATATAATTTTCTAAGAGTTTAATTTTATTTTGTCTTTTTCTGTTGAAAAATAACAAATAAAGTTTGATTTTAGGATTTTCTGTAATACCATAACGATTTCAAAACGATATTTCAATGTGATTCTTTTTAATAAGGACCTCATTTGTCTGCGATATCTGCAAAACCATGACTTTTTTAATAAAAATTTTCGATAACCATTACTTACGGTTACTGGTTTTTACTCATTGCTGTAACTCAACGTTTTTTGTTATGTGCTTTTATTTTGAGTAAATTAAATCTATAGTAGTAAAACTGATTTTCTGTTTGTTTGTTTGTTTGTTTGGCCTTTATACAAATCTAAACGGCTCAACGGATTTCGCTCAATCTAGGTACACATATTAAGTTTACCCCAACTTAAAATCTTACATACTTAGTTTTTGCCACGCCCCCTCCGAAATTTTTCAACTAACGGTAATTTTGTTATTATAAAAGTTTTTAGTATCGGAGATTTTTGTGTATTTAATTTTGAAAATTTTTTGTTATTTTGACGTCAAAAACACTCACATATCTTCAATATTGGAGAAATTTTCAGTACAACGACTTTGTCATAAAACATCATTGTTTGATCTTTCGATACAAATATCTCCGCTGTCCATTACTATATTTCGTTACTATAAAATAACTTCACAAAAAAAGGTTGAACTGTACCGTTAAGTCAGTGTATATATATTGTATGATTACGTCAAAAAAGGTCCAAAATTTTGACTTTTTACTCAAAAAATGACTCAAAAATTGTTGCTGTTGTAAAAATGAACTCAATTAAAAATTGCACATCTGGCTACCTTTCATATGACATAGTACTTATTTGCAAAAAATTTTTCCAGTTAAGCGCAAAAACTATTTTACTGTTTTTGTTATCAATTTTTGCGCGAAATTGATTTTTTCCAAAATGTTGTTTTTATATTTTTTACAAAAAAGTCAAGTCTCAAAAATAATTTATGTAAAAAAATACCCCAATATCTCTTTCCAATCAAAAGTTATGGCTAAAAATCTATTTTTTCATACAATTGACTATCTATAGTAATAAAACTAATTTTCTGTTTGTTTGTTTGTTTGTTTGTTTGGCCTTTATACAAATCTAAACGGCTCAACGGATTTCGCTCAAACTAGGTATACATATTAAGTTTATCCCAACTTAAAATGTTACATACTTAGTTTTTGCCACGCCCCATCGAAAATTTTTCAACTAACGGTAATTTTGTTATTATAAAAGTTTTTGTATCAAAGATTTTTGTGTATTTAATTTTAAAAATTTTTTGTTATTTTGACCTCAAAAACACTCACATATCTTCAAAATTGGCGAAATTTGCAGTACAACGACTTTTTCATAAAACATCGTTGCCTAAGATGAGAAAAAAACGACATGAAAATCAAAGTTTGGTCTTTCGATACAAATATCTCCGCTGTCCATTAATATATTTCATTCAAATTTTTTTTGTTCAAAAGTTCAATGAAATCACTTCACAAAAATAGGTTGAACTGTACCGTTAGGTCAGCGTATATATGTTTTATGATTATGTCAAAAAAGGTCCAAAATATTGACTTTTTACTCAAAAAATGACTCAAAAATTGTTGTTGTTGTAAAAATGAAATCAATTGAAAACAGCAAATCTGACTACCTTTCATATGACATAGTTTCATATGACATAGCATTTATTTGCAAAAATTCTTCCAGCTAAGCGCAAAAATTATTTTACTGTTTTTGTCATCAAAACTTTGACTTTTTTCGCGAAATTTATTTTTTCCAAAATGTTGTTTTTATATTTTTTACAAAAAAGTCAAAAATAATTTATGTGAAAAAATTACTCCAATATCTCTTTCCAATCAAAAGTTATGGCTAAAAATCTATTTTTTCATACTAGACTTTTAATAAAACTGAGTTTTGTTTTAAAATTCTCTATATAGGAATGAAGTTGTTGTGTGTCTAGAGTAATTATAAACATTTTGGTGTATACAAAATCTTACTTTTTGCCTCACTAACCCCCGCCCCCCTCCTGTTTTGTTGTGATTTGTCATTTTTCTCACTATTGTTTCACCGTTGTCACTCAGTTCTTTATCAATGGTACTTTATATCACTGTATCATCGAAAAGATGACTGTGAATAAGAATGCTGTAAAAGTTAATTTTTTCATGTTTAATGTGTTTTTTGAACTATATTGTTGAAAGTCAAATTTCCACGCCAATTAAATGTACCGACATATAAAAGACAGCGAAATTTTGACATTTTAACTCTCCAATCATGGTTGTAAGCTTGGCTGCATTGAACAAATTTTTCGGTTCAATTGCGTACTAACCGAAAGTATGCTGAAAAGTATGCTGGAAAATATTATAAATTAGAAATAAGTATTGCATTACCGACACGATTCCAATATATTAGAAAAGTCGGTAACTGTTATCCAATTTAGGCTGTGTGCGAATTGAACTAAATGCGACCTAAACTAAATAGTGTCGATAAGGCAGTACTTCGTAATTTAGGAAGCATTTAGGTAGCTCGAGGATTTCCGGAAGTATTTAAGAAACACTGCCTTATAGACCCAATTTAGTTTAGGTCGCATTTCGATCAATTCGCACACAGCCTCAGTTTTTTTCACACACAGCGTTAACTTGCAGCAAATAACATAATGGCACTTCTTGCACTGTTCTTGCAGATTTTTCAGTTGGATTTATGTCGCTCTGTTAACGTCGATAATATTGCTACAGGTTGCTGTATATACTATAATAAAAATTAAAAAGCGACTGCTTTCTTAACTTACACCTTTTTGCTAATTTACATTAAAAAACGACTGTACAATTTTTCGTATAAAAAAGGAATTCAGAAGATTTAAGAAATTGCATCAACTATAAGACTCAATTTATATTAATTTTTTATTTAGAGACAATCCAATTGTTATTTTCCAACTGGAAAAACTACTAAAAAATTTTAGGAAGATTTTTATAAATTGGATTTTCATTCGCGAAGTGCAAGTAACATGCTTACCAGTAGCCAGTAAATTCAGTTTAGAACTAAAAAACAGTTTTTGATTGTGAAAAAACAGTAATAAAATTATTTCTTCGTTAAAAAAGCTTGGTAAATTTTTTAACTAATATTTTTATAGTGGTCTCAAACCTAAATTTAACACGTTTTTACAAAATTCCAAAATTTACAAAAACATTTAATCGAAAAGTGTATATTAAAATTTTTATATAAATGACTTTCGAGTAACACCGGGTATATCAGCTAGTAGATAATAAAAGTTTAATATTTTTGTGTATTTTTAGTAATTTGTGAACAGCATTGTTTTCAAAAGTTTTGTTTTTAAGAGGCATTAAATTGGGAATCCACTCCGGGCTATAGACAAAAATAGTTGATATTTTAAGCATCAAACATTGAGTAGCAGCTTGTAATTTAAAATGTAATTTAATGAAATAGATTATAATCGTGTTACTGAAACTTTTCTTATGAAATCCAGCGCGAAAAATTAACTCATAAGTACAACCATGTTGTGTTTTTTTTTTTATAAAAACTTTATGCTTGCAGCTCGATTTTCATTACAGTTCGTTTATTGCTTATTTTTGTGTAACTTTTTTATCCACTCCATAAAACCTGTTACCATGAAAGTTATGCCAAGATGCTTAATCAAACTTTTGTAATAAAAAAAATAATTGATTGTTATGTACGCAGAAAAATCAAATTTTCAAATTTATATACTTCGTGAAGACGATGATTATTATTTAAAATTATTTGATTTAAATGCCTTAATATTGTCCTAGAACAAACTGTAAATTGATAACAACATCACAGCTTTATTTCAATGAAAAAAAAAATCTGTTAGCAAGAAGAAAATAACTTAAATTAACAGCTAACTTTATTTTCAATTTAAGTACTCAGAATATATTATCACAAACCCCATTAAATTTTCAGTGAAATCCTGCGACTGAAACAAACAACCTTGAACTTCAATGCACTTCTACTAAAAGCTTCTACATTTACATATCTTCATCTACAATGACTCAAGGACATTTGGTTGATTTTGTGATTGAACAAATTCTGAAACTAGTAAAGCTTGAGTTTGACAGACATTTGAAGTAAATTTAATATTTGATAGTGAAACAGTGACACTTGTTTTGAGGCTAAGCTACATTTTGTACAGTTAACTAAGGGCAAATAAAACATAGACCACTTTGGCAGCACCATCATCTGAGAACAACCATTTATGCAGGTCTTATATTTGTTTTAAGCGTCGCACACTGGGGCCAAGTGTGCTCAAAAATCAATATTTTAAAAATGCTTTTTTTTGAAAAAAGAAAAAAGAAGTTATATTTTCCAATTAATTATGCATTTGAATGTAATTTTTTAGTTTTCTAGCGTTTTTCTGCTGGCAGATATAAGTGTCAAAATATGACACATTTTCATTTTTTTTTTTCACGACTGAGAAATTTGAATGAGCAATTCAAGTTGTTACTGTAAGAAAACGATAAAATATTTTATGATTTTGTTTTTACATTAGTTAAAATGAAGTTTCAATATTGTTTTGCTGTATTTATTTTGCCATTATGTGTTTTGAAAAATTTATAGTTTTCAGAAAATTAAGTTAATTTTTTCAATACAATATGGTACTTACTTATTAATAATCCGAGTTTAAAACTCACTCTGCACTTTTTTAAAAAAAAGTATAGCAGTGAGGGGACTGCCGACCGAAGCGAAAACATAAATGTAAAATATTAGTATTCCCTGGAAGACTTTGTTCTGCCACGGACCGCTTTACTGCTTTATAAAAATTTTCATGCTAATTTGGAAAAACTTTTTATATTTTCACCACCTCAATCTTTGATTATTTCTTTCAAAATATTTTTTATTCAGATAGCATTTTTATTTTATAATTACACCAAACTCTATTATTACATTTAAATTGAATATTATTGATATAAAAATAAAATACAGGGAGAACTATTGAATGAAAAATAATCCTCAAAAAGGATATTTAATTTTTTTTCTTTCAATGTGTGTGTAGAGCTGTAGCTAAAATAAAATAAATTAACTTTTTTTTATACATGATATTTTGTTTGATGAGTCTTGAAGTCTTTTTTAAGGCCTGCATTTGAGATCTTGCTACAAGGAAAACAGAAAACATAGCAAGCAAAGTGCAGTTTATTTTCTTCCCCTGATTCGGTTCATCCGTACACCCAGTTCATCATTAATGCACATTATTTCCATCTTTTATCACTTAATTATATTTTTAGTTATAGGTTTTAATAAAAAAAAAACAAATTAAAAAAAAAAAATATAAATAAAACTTATTGAAAGAATTAATATACACTTAAAATACATAATAATATACACATGCATAAAATTTGTATTTACATACATTTCATTGAATTTCATTTACATTATTTTCACTGTTTGCGTCATTAATCATTGCATTATATTTTTAAAAAAGATACTATAGTTTTATGGTAGCTAAAAGAAGAAACAAAAAATTTTGGACGATGCAGTCCCACTCATGATAAAATTATTATTAGGTAGCCTTGACAACTACTTATTTTCTCACGAACTGCGACCATTGAATTTCAAACAAAAGAAAACAATATAAAGTGCGTATGTCACTCACATTGGCAGCTTTCAGCGTAGTCAGTAGTTGGCAACTGTTTTTTTTTTAAATTTAAGTGAGAAACCTTTGCAATTAAATTATCCATTCACAGCAGTTGACTCCTCTGAATGCGGTCAATGTGTGTGACACACTTTCTCTATTTTGTTTTCTTTTGCTTGACATTCGATGGTCGAAACACGAAATGTCACTCCTACCTATTGCTTATTGTACCATGGTCATAGTCAGAGAATATGGTGGCGACATTTATAAAACTACAAATGTTTTTATGTTGGTCATGAAACTCAAATACACGCTCTTGGATATTGTGTAATGTATACACTTCTACATTATAAAATACTCAAACAAACAACCATAAAACATATTCAAAAGATACACACCTTTACGGTACGTATCACCTTATTCTATTTTACTTCATTATACTAAAATAATATTCTAATAATAAGAACATATGTTCATATTAAGCACTACTATCTATTTCATTGTACTAATATTGCTGAATACAAAATATATGATATTACATTTTTAATTTTACTCCTACACAAATATATTAACATATGATTATGTTTACGTTTTCTAATAATTTAAGTCTACTCAATCACACACATTATACTACTATTACTAAATAACAAATATGTAAGGTGCGTTTCATAATTATAAAACCACCGAAGATTTGTTGATATGTCCTAGAGGACTGCCTGTAGGGTATCATAATGTTCTACTCAAATGAGCACATAATTAAAAGAGAATGATTCCCACCAACTCGACTTAATTTTTAACTAACGGTATTTGTGAGAGCAAAAAAACAATATTCGCGCTGTTTCATAAGTATAAAACCACTACAAAGTTTATCATATAACGCGTGAACTTCAAAGTAGAAAGGGCTATTTTTGACTGAAACAGTGAAAATAATATATTTTTTTAAAAATGCCACGTGGTCTCAGTCTTACCGATGTAGAAAAAGGCAAAATTTTAGCCTTTTCGGAAGAAAACTTAGGAATAAGAGAAATTGCTCGCAAAATCAATCGCAGCCATAATGTTGTTTTAAATTTTTTAAATAATCCAGAGGGCTACGGCAAAAACAAGCGTTGTGGAAGAAAAAAAAAATGTAGTGAACAAGGAATCCGGCGTATTTTGAGAACTGCAAGCAATTCAAAAAAAAGCTTGCGTGATTTGGTTAACGTTGCTGGAGTTCCTGTTTCCCGATCAACTGTCTGGCGCATCTTGCACACCAATCCCAACCTAAAATTTTCAAAACTCAGAACTGCCCCACGTTTGACGAAACGTCATAAGGATGCAAGGCTGTTGTTTGCTCAAAAACATATGACCACGAATTGGAACAATGTGAGTGAAAATAGTTATTTAAAACAGTATTTTTTTTTTATGAATTAATGTTTTCAGGTAATTTTTTCCGATGAAAAAAAATGGAATTTGGATGGTCCAGATGGATTCCAAGGTTATTGGCGTGATTTGCGCAAGGAGCCCTTGTATTTCTCCAAAAGGAACTTCGGCGGTGGCAGCGTTATGCTTTGGGGGGCATTTTGCTCATCTGGATGCTTGGAAGTGCAGTTCACTTTCAGTAAAATGAATAGCAAAGCGTACACTGATGTACTCCAGATGAGCTTAATTCCCTTCCTGCATAATAATCATGACAAAAGCTTCGTCTTCCAACAAGACAACGCATCCATCCATGTAAGTCGAGAGACAAAAAATTGGTTTTCCGAGAGGAATTTTGAAATAATGGAATGGCCAGCCTGCTCACCCGATCTAAACCCCATCGAAAACCTATGGGGTATACTGGTCCGTCGGGTTTACAAAGAAAGTAGGCAGTTCGAGACGGTGGAAGCCCTGAAAAATTCGATTGTCTCAGAGTGGAATTAACTTGATGGAAACTTGCTGAAAAATTTAATAGATAGTATGAATACAAGAATATTTAATGTTATTTTAAAAAAGGGAGGGCAATTAGCTGACTAATAATAAAAAAAATAATTGATCAATATAAAAACGAAAGTGGTTTTATACTTATGAAACAGAGCAAATAATCGTTCTTTACTTTTAAAAGTACCGTTAGTTAAAAATATGATGTCGAGTTGTGGGGAATAGTTCTCTCTCAATTCAGTGTTCATTTGCGTAGCACATTGTATTCAGTCATTTAAAAAATATTAACAAATTGCCGGTGGTTTTATAATTATGAAACGCACCTTATACGATATTCTACTATTACTTTTACACTAATTAAAGAATAAATGATTCTGTTAACTTTTTAAATACAAAAACAATTCTTAACTAGTTTTAAGACAAAATACCGTTATACTTTCTATAAAAGAACGAACAAATTTCAAATAAAGTCAATCTAGTTTTGAGCTCTAACAGCTGCCAACTATTTTCATTTTTAATAAGTCTTGAGCTTTAATAGCTGCCGACTTAAACCCTTTTTAGCCTCTGCACTTTTTTAAGTGAACGGCATAAAAAAAGGATATTTAAAATAGCGCCAGTGGCGAACTTCGCCGGCAACCCATTAGGCAGGTCCTAGAACTTTTTTTATAAAAACGCGAGTCCTTTTTATTTTTTTTTTAAATAAAAAAGGCGCGTACTTCACATGGTGATCCTACGATATCACCACGTAACAAAATATATTACATGGCGATCCTGCTATATCCCAAAACATATTACAATTGGCTACCAGGCGCTCAGCAAATGCAACAAGCATGGCAAAATTAAACAAGGTAGTGTTAGGTCGGAGAGCCGGTGACCGAAACTGTCAAAACGAAGTTGACATTTCATACAAAATCTGTAACCAATGAGAATGCAATGAAAGCAAGATTTGGCAAATATATCAAAATGGATGATTTTGACAGTATGGTCACTTAGAAAGAGAACACATTCAGCCCTTACACTACCTTGTCTAGTTTTACTACGGCCGCAAGCAACCATCAATAGGTTTATCTGCTGACAAATCGTTCATAAAGAAATCATGAAGGATATTTAATGTTTTCTGTCAATGTAAATGTAGATTTGTAGCTGAACTGAAATACATTTATTACATGCAATAACAATAGAGTTCAGCTACTACAGCTTTTTCACACTTTCTCCGCAATAGATCATTTTAAGAACCAATCCAAATATCATTGAAATATCTCAAAGATATCGATAGAAGTGGTCAAAAAAAAAAACCAAAAGGGAGAAAAATTTACCCACCATAATATGGGTTGGGCTCAGGGACAACACAAGACATAACAACTAACCATGCGCTTACATAGATCTTATCCTTCATTAGTTTTCAATCTACTTTTGAGTTGACCTTTCGACAAGTTAACATCAAACACGTTACAGTTGTTAACAAAGGTACTCATGCGATTTAATGGAGCAGTTAACATATAATTTGTTCTACTAAATGGTAAATAAATCAAGTTGTTAGAGTTTCTACTGCTTCTACGGTTAGTGTTAAATTTTATAAGAGAAAGAAGCTCTGGAGAGTCGAATACACCAGTTATGAGTTGGTGTAAGTAGACGATATCAGCAGATTTTCTTCTCTCACTTAAAGATTGCATTTTTAATAATTTCAAACGATCCTCATATGGAGGAAGGTTAAATGTGTCAGTTCCACTCAAGCCTCTTAGAGCAAACCGAGCAAAACGTTTTTGAATTCTTTCTATACGATCAACATGCACATTGTAATGTGGGGACCATACTTGACTTGCGTACTCCAAGTGAGGATGGACGATTGAATAATACAGAGTTGTAGTTGTTATTAAGCTATCAAACTCTTTGGCCCACCGTTTTATAAAACCAAGCATAGAAGACGCTTTTTTACAAATTCTATCAATATGCATGTTAAACGACAATTTAGAATCCATGCATTTACCAAGGTCTTTGACGGTAGTTACACGACTTAAAGCAGTATCTTTAATTTTGTAATCAAAAATAAAATTGGTCCTTTTACGCGAAAAGGTCATAGTTTGGCATTTATCTGGATTTAAAAACATGTTATTTATAGAACACCAAACCTCAAAGGAGTTCAAGTCTGACTGGAGCAGGTCTGAATTGTCCTTAGAGTCAATTGTTCTGTATATTTTCATATCATCTGCATAAATAAGCAAATGAGAGTGTTTGATGACGTGGGTAACATCATTAATTGCCAAAATAAACAGAAGTGGACCCAGGTGGCTTCCTTGAGGAACACCCGATTCTGCAACAAATTCAGAAGACAACACGCCTCGGAACCGTATTTGATAAGATCGCTCCATCAAATACGATTTGATCCAGTTTACAATATATTGTGGAAATCCCATTAATTTAAGTTTAAATAAAATTAGATTATGTGGTAATTTATCAAATGCTTTGCTAAAGTCAGTGTAAATACAATCGACTTGGCTACCAGAATTAATAGATTTTAAGCAGAATGTAGTGAAATCAAGGAGATTAGACACAGTGGATCTGCCAGTAACAAAACCATGCTGACGAGTTGTCATGACTTGCCCACAGTGAATTTTCACTCGATCGTACACTATTCGCTCAAAAAGTTTAGGAATCGAAGACAATTTAGCGATAGGCCTATAATTAGTGACGTCGTTCCTGCAACCTTTTTTGTAAATAGGACTGATATAAGATTTTTTTCAAAAAAGAGGAAAATTACTTTCATTAATTGATTTATTAAAAAGTAACGAGAGAGGCTGACACAAAACGGAGCCGCATTGTTTTAACACTGCGGCAGGAATTCCATCTGGTCCAGCGCTAAAATCCTCATCGATTGATTCAATATACTTAAAAATATCCTCTGAGGTAAAAGATATATGCCCCAAAGAAACTCTGGATGCGTTGTTCATATAATCAAAATACGCTAAATCAGGATTAAAAGAATCTGAACAGAATGATTCTTTAAAAAGATTGGCAAATAAGCCACAAATAATGGTGGAATCGTCAGTAAATCCATCCTGAAATTTGAAAGAAGAAGGAAATCCATCAGTCTTCTTCTTAACATTAATAAATCCCCAAAATTTTCTTGGATCAGACAAAATACTCAGCTTCATATTATCCAAATACTCATTATATAATGCAGCTGAGCAATTCTCAAAATCCAGAAACAAACGTTTGTATGCTTCTAGGTCATTTGAGTCAAAACTACAAACATATTTCTTCCATGCCCTATTCCTATTGTTGCGAAGAGTCTTTAAATCCTTTGTGTACCAAGGGTACGCAGAATTTTTCGCAAATTTGAGACTATATGGTACAGACTGAGAAAACATAGCAAAGAGCTCCGAATAGAAATAATTTATTGAACTATTAAGACTATTATTATTTATGCACTCTGTAATTATATTTAATTTACTATAAAGTAAATTATTCAACCCCAAAAAGTCAGCTTTTTTGAAATTGAATTCATAAACTGTGTCAACAGAGCTTGAATTTACCATATTCTCCCTATCGGATTTATACCAAACACTCAAAGGTGGATGGTAATTATCAATAGTAGTCAAAGCATGAAGTGCCTTCTGAACAATGACATTGTTACTGTCTGTAGTTAAGACTAGGTCAAGCAGCCTTTCCAGACTATTATAAATACAACTAACTTGTTGTAAGTCAGAACATATATTGTCAACAAATAAATGTTCTTGGCGTGTCTTCGAATTAGATGAACAAAAATGTGTTTCATCGTCAGAAGAATGCCATTTTAAGTCAGGCAAATTAAAATCGCCCAACAATAAAATGTCGTCATTAACGTCAAGTAAATTTAATATAAATTCTATGCAATCCGCAAGGCTTGCATAGACCTCTACACTGCTCTTTGGAGGAACGTATACATTAGAATTGCAATGTACAACCTTAACGCATATAAGTTCGATATTAGCAGAGCAGGGAATATCAATAAAGGAACTAACACAAGAGCTCCTTACAGCTAATAGGACACCACCACCAACTGCAGAATTATTGTCAGCGTGTCTGTCCTTCCTATATACTTGAAAACTATTGTCAAACAGTTCTAAGTCAGTAATTCCTCCGTTCAACCAAGTTTCAGTTAACGTGATAATATCTTCAGAAAAATTCTGAGTTGACAAAAAAATGTCGCGCGTCTTTGAACGCAATCCCCTTACATTTTGATAGTAAAGGGAAAGCCTATTTAGTTTTTTTGGGTCTGACTGGCGTTATTATTTGTCCTTCTAGACCTGTGTTTAGGCTTAAACTCAGAAACAAAGATATTATCAGCCCACAGATTAGAGCTCAGAACAGTTGCAAACTCTTCAGCAGCCACTGTGAGAATAAATGATGCGTGGGACGGTTTATTGCCAATTTTTTTGCATGAGCAGATAGCAGTCTGACTTACTAAACGATTATGTTTGACAAACGTCAATACATTTTCACTTGTTGTGTCGGGCTGAAGGCGTGAAATGAAAACCTTTTTTTTCCTCGACAACGCTCTTAAATTTAATGAACTATTGCGCTCATTAGTTATGTCACTAGCCGGCGGAGAAAGAGATGGAGGAGATGGAGTGATAACTGTATTATCCATTCTCACTGGCGTAAACACTGGTTTAGCCGAGATCTGCTTCGTTTCTAAAATGGCTGGAAGCGTCATACGCCGCTTATTATTTTTATTTTTTGAATTATTTCTCTTTTTTTTCGAAATATTTAGGTCTTTATTAGATGAAATGATTTGAGTCTCAGAAGAACAGGCTGGAAGAGTCTGAGACAATGCGGTCGAAATATTTACCGATGAAGACTTTTCATCATAAATGCTAGTGCTAGGTGAGGTGCTTACTTCATTAAAAAATGTAACAATTTCTTTAAAATTGTTATTTAAAGCATTAAGACTATCACCGAAAAGCTTAATTTTTGAGAAAAACTCATCTGGTGAAAGAACCCTGCACGAAGCACAATACCAGCGAAGACCTGATCGTGGTGAGATCAAATCATCAAGACACGACTTAGAGATCCCAGCACATGAAGTATGGAACAAACGCCCACATGGGCCAGAACAACTGAACATATGGTTCAGAATGTTTTGACTTTTGCAAAGCTCGTCTAAAGAACAAGTAGCAAAATTTTCTACGGAAAAATATTCCATAGCGAAAAAATAAAGTTAAAAATTATATGTGTGCAAAAATAATGTCCACTAAGTGCAAATGGGTTAATATAAAATGTTACAGTTTAAAAGCAACTGCAACAATTCGCTGTGCTTAGTTTGTGCAAATAAACAAATAAAGCACAAAGAGGAACGCAAAAAAAAAGAGAAAGAAAAAAGTATATACTTAAGCAGCAGCTCAACTATCAAACTCTAACTTTTGAGACCGCTAACGGCGAAATCTAAATTTCGATCCGGTCTACCCTCTAACTACATAAACATTTCATTCCATGGAATGCCTTCTTAAAGTTCTATTAACAAACACCTACTAAAATCCTTTTATTGAAGAACTCAAAGAAATATTCCATTGAAAAAAGAGAGAAGACTAAGGAAAGCATTCCTCTAAATGACATGCATATGTTGTGTGCATAACAAACAAATTGTGCCAAACCTTGAAATGCTTAGCACAAATGAATGCAATACGACCTTGGTAAATAGCGACAAATAAACAATTACAGAAAATAAATAAAACAGAATGATGAATGAATCATAAATTAGCCAGTGGGTCAACGCGAGCGGCCACTTCTGTTTGAAAATAAAAATAATAAAAGACAAGATCATATTGCAATGTGCACATGTGGGTCAACATGTGAGCAAAGGTGTAGAAATAATATTACATAAGAATAGTTTGATGGAGTAGGGCTTCTGATGAAATGATTGTTTTTTAGCAATTGTTATTTCTTAAATCTTGAGATAACAATATGAAATCAATCAGAGTAAATAAGAAGCACTAAGAATTTGAACTCTGCCATTTGAAAGTGTATATTTCAGCATTTCTGTGGTAATCAAAGAATTGTGATTGGTTACAAGAATATAGAGAAATAAATTTTTGCAAAGTGACTGGAAAGTGGGTGTGTTTTTAGAAGTAAGAATATACTGCAATTTTATTATATAAGCTGAATATTTTTGATTAATAAAGCGGAGCCGAGATAGTAGAGTTTGGAGTTCAAGCTGAATAATGAAAGTTTGATAAGTATACGGTTTTAATTTATCTTCAGAAAGAGCGGCCTCTGAGGCCTTCAATATCAACGTGGCTCGCTTTAAAGTCAACAAGTAGGATTCTTGTTAGATAGAACCCAGTATATAGGACGATCTCCTGTCAACATAAGATCTCGTGGTTTATCCTGCAACACCATACCCAACATTGGCAATCGAACATCATAACAGTCTTCTGGGTTTGACAGTGGAAGAGATGGAATTCAGTACTTTCTCTTTTTTTTTGCTTGGAGTTTGTTGGATTTAATACGACAAACGTAAGTTCGTAATACCGCATAACAGAGTGCAAGCGTTTATCGTGTATCGTATGAAATCATAACAGGGATGTAAGATACGGAAAAAAAAAATAAAATAAAAAAAACTCTAAGTTATAGATGCCAATAACTTTAAAAATAAAAATTTTTCGACTCAAAATTTGGAGAAATAATTGTGCTAGTAAATAGCTAACGGTTTATCGTATTTCATTAAATGCGTTCATTAAATACGTGATACGTTTCACGAATTCTGACCTGTATTTGAAAAAAAACTAAAACCATCTATTAAAAGTTCAATTAAATATCTACATAGTTACATTCAACAACAACAATATAACAACTTTAGACTTAAAGCATAAGCGCTATTATTGCTAACATACCCGCATTAATGTCAATCTTTGACATTTACACCCAACATAAATAATGTGAACATAAAACTTTATTTACTAACGGTTTCTTTGTTACTTGCTTCCAGCAACAATGCTCTGACCATAAAACATTTCTGGATATTTTTTCTCTTGTTTTTTTTTTATTTTATTTTCTTACAAAAATTTTACAAGCTTGTCAGTAGCTGGTTAGCAAAGTAATTACAAAAACCACTGTGAAAAAAACAACAAAAAAAAACATGTTACAGTGGCAACCCGAAGGCAACTCTGGGGAGTTCGTTGCGGTGTGTAGGTCAAAACTTTTATTTTAGCACACATATACACAGAGACAAGAAGAAGAAGAAGAACAACAACAGCAGCTGCAGCAGAGCGGACGTTAATAAAAGTACCGGAATTTATTATTTGTTGAGGTATTGGTGATGTATTGCTTTACCTATTTAGCTATTTCCGTTTTTTTTCTACTGTCTCGTTATCTTCGTGATCTGCCTTTGACCATTATTTCGCTCGTTGTATCAAGTTGTGTTTTTATGTTTTTTTTGTCTTATTCTCTCTTTTCGTTTTGAGCATAATGCTGACCTGCGAAAAATATATCTTTTCTTCTTATATGTGGTTTGTGTTCTTTTTTCTGTCTGAGACAACCTAAATATTGTTTAAGTGGCAACCTAGAGACCCACCGCCGCCATTTAGTGCCACTTATGTGCATGTGTATTTATACGATTTTTGTTTTTGTCTTCTTGAACTTGAACTGGCTGGCAACTGAAATCACAATCTGCCGACTGTCTGCTCTAATGTTCCATTTTGGCGTACTAAAAAGCATCTCAAGATTATGTTGATTCTCTGGCTGAAGGACCTTCAAGGTTCAAGATTTCATACGTTTGTGTTGCTCTTATAGTATATTTAGTTAAAATTTTTTCAAATATTTTATGTTGGATTTTATTCTTGATATCGTTGTTTTGTTGTTATTGTTGTATTGACGTTTTTCTTTACGTGATTTCATTAGGAAATACTTAATAGCAATTTTATTTAGATTTACATCTCATTTGATTTCACTTTGCTTTGCATTAGATTTTATTTATGTCTATCAATGTATTGGTGTGTGTGTGTGTGTATGTGTTCCTATAGCTGTTGTGTGAGTTGCAGTTAGATTTGTTCCTTTTCCGTTTCAGAAACAACGTCTGTTCGACGTCGAAATTGATACCATGCTGAACACGATGTTTTTTTTGCTATCGTTCTTCAGTTTACTGTTTTTATGTCTGTCGGTATTTTTATGGCTCTTACTGCCGCTGTGCTTTATTATCTGTTTGTGTGTGTGTGTTAGCGCTCGCACGAGTGTGTGCATATGAGTGCGTGTAAACCTGTTAGTGTGTCTTCAGCATCTGTTCATTGAGTCGTAAACATTTTTGTGGTTTATTTAAATCTTTTTTTGTCTTAACTGTGCATCGAAGCGTGCCTGTCGGTAGGGCATTTAGGCACAAATTGGCAGAGGTTTTCAACAATCAACACATTGAACACTCAACACGACTGAGCACCCAACATGACTGAACCCTTAGATGTTGGTTGGGGAACATTTTTTAAATTTTTTAAATTTTTTGTTTTTTTTTTTGTTTTGAATTTTATTTCACCTGAAGTAGCTATCAACGACGGACGCATCGTGCGATTACTTAAATTTAACGAGAACAAACTCATATAACAAAATACATTATAGCTAGAAACATGAAATTTTGGACATAGATTCTGAAGAACAGAACGGCACTGTGCAACAAAATACTTGGAAACTTGCATACTTGGATTTTAAAATTGAACCTCATCTGAATTTTTAACCAGAGCTAAGCTCTCCTGATACCTTTGCAATCATGTATTGTGGAAATATTTTTTTAGTACTATATTAAAGTAACAGGAATATGAGTGACATGTACTCTTATTTTGTGACACATAGGGTCTGGTCTGTTTCTCTTATTACGCAGTGTGTAATTTTTTAAGTCATGACAAAATAACCATATATGGACATTACTACGTGATAAAAAACCAAAAAAAAGACCTCTTTCTCCCAGTTTGGCACAAAGTCCTCCAGGTTTTTTTTATGGGCTCCCAAAGATGTGGCGGCTCGGTGTCATTTTTGCAAAAAAATTATCATTTTCTCAAGCTCATATCTTGCAAACCGTTCAGAATTTTGATTTACTCTCTGAGGCAAAGTTGTAGCTCTTGTCATAAAAAACAAAAATTGTGAACATCAAAAAGAACTTCATCTTCAAGGTCAAAATCGCAAAAAACTTTAAAAAATGCAATCTTTTTACCTTTTTTCCCCTGTTCAGGTCCATAGGTAGCAAACAGTTCAAAACTCAAGGAAATAATCAACTACAAAAATGAACCTACGATCTCAATAAACAACTTTTTAGAACATATAAACTTCCTAGGAATGATTCTTAACACCGTTTAGGTAGCGCTTAGGTAGTCGCAGAAGTGAAAAATTCCCAGAAATTTTTTTAATTTAATTTGTTTTTTCTTTACTTCAACATTGAGATACTATAAAGCCTTCTCCCGTAAGTGAAAAGGCATGTTGCAGGTTTCATTGTTACACTATTACTGATTTTATTAATCTTAGTTCTTAGGTGGTATGGCTTGACATTTAGAGTTAGGGTTGTAACAAGGAGTAGTAGCATAGAAATTTAGTAATAATGATTCAGTGTTGTAGGGATTAGTAGCAGGGATGGCTCTACAATACTATGCGATCTATTAAAAAAATTATAAAAAAATATTCGTATTATGTTTATAATGTTGATGGCCCTGGACTTGCAAGTCGCACTCTCTTAATTTGTGGATCCAAATCGTCGTCCGAATCGTTCGAATCTGACTCTGATTTAGAACTTATGGTGTCCACAGGCACGTTACTTCCAGACTGCCCTCCATCATCAGCTTTTTCTTCTTTATATACTTCATTAACACCATACAGGGTGATCTTGTGACTCCACCAACATACCTGAAATTAATTAGAAAAGAAATCAAAAAAGAAATACAAAACAATGTGTAGGTGCGTGATCGCATGATACCTAAGCACTACCTAAACGGTGTTAACCCTTGGACAAACACATGGTTCTGGCCAGGCATATTTCATTTTTGAGCGTTAATTAAACATACAAGACATTAAACATAACAAGAGCTACAATGTGAATTCAATGCAGATGTTTGCTTCCAGGTAGTTGTTTGACAGTTTGGGCACGGGAACTCACCCACCAGCTTGAGAATTTTTATTAGAATGCACTTACTATCAGTGAAGGTACAGTGCACTCACACACTCGGCCTCCTGACTGACAATTATTTACGTTCAAAGTTTTGAAATCAACTTTTTTTTAAGAAATCGCTTATTTTCTTACACTTCAATTGTTTTTTACTAGGGCTGTTTTTTGAGAAAACCAGATTTTTATTAAAAAAGTGAGGTTAAGAAATTTTTTTTTAATTTTCCCCAATGAGTTAATAAAAATTAACATATTTATATACAGATTTATAGCATTTTCAAAGGTCTTCTCAACGATACCCATCTCAACCAGATCGGATAAGAAATGGGTGAGATATAAGCGATTATATACTCAAGCTATAAAGGCCTATATCTCAAGAAGTTGGATTGGCCTCCTTAAAAAACTTTGGGGTTTTAATCAGCGCTGTAAGCCCTACCAGGCTAAAGAAAATTGGCGCATTATTCTTAAAGTACATTTGTTCGTAAAGCGGAAAATAAAAAAAAACGCTTTTTGGGCCATTTTTTGCTCATTTCTTAAAGTTTTTTGCGATTTTGACCTTGAAGATGAAGTTTTTTTTATTTAATATGATCACAATTTTTGTTCTTAATGACAAGGGCTACAACTTTGCCTCAGAGAGTAAATCAAAATTCCGAACGGTTTGCAAGATATGAGCTTGAGAAAATTATCATTTTTTTTGCAAAAATGACACCGAGGCCCCACATCTTTGGGGGCCCATAAAAAAACCTGGAGGACTTTGGGCAAAACTGGGAGACAAGGGTCTTTTTTTTGTCTTTTATCACGTAGTGGTGTCCGTATATAGTTATTTTTTTCGTGTTGCACTGTGTTATGCTATCCAAAGAACTTTGCGAAGTAAAAAATAAGCCTCATTGTGTGTGGTTAAAAAAAAAACCATTTTTGAATTCAACTTTAATTTTACTTAATTTATTTAATTTAAAATATTCAATTAGTTCCTATTTATCTTTAATACAAAAAGGCAAATACTTTTAAATTATATTAAAAAAAATTTAATTCATAAATTTTTGTTCGGTTTGAATGGCAAAGTCTGTAATGGTTGTAAATAGTTTAACTTGATATTATAAAAATGTGACTTTAATATTTTTTTATTGCATTGTATTCGCTTACTTATGCTTTTTTTTTATAAATTCAATGTGTAATAATATTAATTTTATTTAAAAATATAAAAAATTTATATCTCTTGTTTACTCTTACATAATAGAAAATATGGTAAATTTTTTTTCATATTGGTAAATATTTGTAGGACTTTTGGTAGAATTTTTTTTCCTGTGTGGCAACCCTGATCGGGCAGCTTTGCACATTTATACTCTCTCATCTTGAGTATATATTTATTCGTGAGCGCTTTAGAGCGCATACTGAAAGCAAAGTAGTGCCAAACCGCATTTTGCAGAAATCTTACGAAACTTTAGATGATATTGTTTGTGCTCTGATTTATATTGCAAAATTAAATAAATGCGTAGTGGACGAACTGTCAAAAGTAAACGGACCAACACACGGAAAATGTAATATGTAATCTGCTCCTAATACAGATAAACAGACGGACAAGTAGAAAGGCAGACAAATAGGTAAAAAAAAAAACATTTTTTAAGCTGGAACAAAAACTGACATGCATTTACAGTAAGGTGGAGCGAAAATTATTTCTTTTTCGCAAACTTTATTTTGCCCGACCACTGTAAAGTTGAAAATGAATGTAGTAAATCTTATTACAAAAACATCTTTAGAAATCAAAGAAAGAAACGAACATTTTCCGTATCTACTTTTAATAAATCAAAATGGTTTGACCTAAATCCACTGTTTTGATGTTTATATTTTGCAAATTTAAAATTTTATACGCTCTAAGTTTTCGTCAGATATGCTGTAACCAGCGTTGTAAAAATGACGCTAAATACGTCTTTTTGACGTATTTGAACCCAAATGAAGTTTGACGTAAGGCTAAAATGACGTATTTTGCACACTAAAAATTTGTTTCTTATACAAAAACACGTAAAACACAACATTGCAAAAATACCTTTAAAGTTACACTCATATTTTCATGTTTTGCAACACTGTTTGATGACATTGACTGACATTGCAAATTTTTATTAGTTCGTGGGATGCAGAATATTATAAGCTTTTTATGTATTTAATTTTGCTGAACAAATGGACCGAGTTGGTTTTACAAAAAGGTTAGCTAAGACTTGGCAGAAGCTGCAACGAAAGAAATTGGAACATTATAGCGTATGAATAATTTTAATTGCTCTGAAGTGTTGAAAGCGGGTAAGAAATATGAGGCTTGTAAAAGTTTTTAATACAATTTCAAACGATTTTTTCATGTTTATTTGTTCAGCAAATTTGTGGGCCAGAATAAAATGAATAATTTTGCTGAAGAACGATGAAATTATCAATTATCAAATACATTAATTTTACATAAAAATGCCATATCTTTGAAAATTCTGAAGAGCCAATAATGAAATTTTTGTACATATAGTACAAGTATGTAAAAGTAATTAATAATCAAAATTTTCCCAGTTTCTATTCACTAAGGATTTTCAGTGACCTTGAACTTTGGCCTTTGTATAATATTTGTAAAGTCTAAAACCGGTAGAAAGTCATAACATTGAAAAACGTAATACTAAGCGAGGCCAGCGTTAGTTTAGGGTTTTTTAAATAAAATGTTCTGTACCTACTGCTGAATGAGTCATTTAATGCTTGACTTTTTTTAATACAAAAATTTGAATTAAAGAATTTTAGTTTTCTTTTTATATTTTGCTATTTTGTCTTTTTGGAAGAAATGATAAAATTCAAAGTTTGACATTTGTTTTATTCGCCCCATAACAGATATTTTTCATATATTTAAGCTTTGTACGATGAATATTAAAGAGTGTAGGTGTACACTCCCAAAGTGTACACTAAAAACGTTGCATGTGCTTGAAAAAAGTTCTTAAAATGACCGCCATACAACGGTGCTGTAAAAAATTATTTTAAATCAGAATATAATAATTTTAACGTACTTAGGTCTTATATAAATCTAACTAACACAATTATAAACAAAATCCAATAAACAAAGTGCAAGTTTCTAACAAAGTTGAACTTATTGTTGTTTTTTTTTTGTCTCAATTGAAATACTTTTATATAATACACATGTTTTTTTTATTACTATGCATTAATGAATGTTTATAAAAATATGCATTTCTTTTGTTATGTCTTATCGAAAACATGTGAATGTGACGTATTTATTGAGTCTTTATTTTATTGAGTTTTTATTTATTGAGTCTTTATTGAGTCTATGGACAAAAATCCTTACAGACTAGAATACATATTAATTCTATATAATAAAATATAAATTAAAGATTAAACAAATATTTAAGAACACTTTGAGCATAATTAAAGTGCCCAGTACCACTTACAAATAAGCTTAAAATAAATTTATAACAAAATTTTTAAAGCAAGTCTTAGACAGAGAAAAGTCAAGAACATATTTTAACGATAACTCATTATATAAACTCAAAGCTCTCGTAATAGGTTCATTAAGAGCGTAATTTGTTTGATGGTGTTTTATACAAAATAATTTAAAACACCGCAACTGCCTTATAGGAATGTTAAACTCAATTAATTGTAGTAAAAAAGGATCATCAATATTACCTGATATAATGTCGTATATAAATAACAAAGAATTTATATTTCTCCTCGTCTCAAGAGGCTTTAGGCCCATTAACAAACATCGAGCAGTATAAGAAGGTAAGTTTTCAGAAAAACGCGTAGGCTGTTGTAACATGTATTTTTTGGCTATCTTCTGAACTTTTTCTAATCTCAACGAATGGATTGCAAACGATGGATTCCAAATAAACGCAGCGTACTCCAACCGAGAACGAACCAATGAATTGTAAAGAGCTTTTAAAGTATAAAGGTCTTGAAACTCTGCACTATTTCTCCGAAGAAAGGCTAGGAGAGAATAAACTTAAGGCACTATGAAATTCAGATGTTCTACAAACGTGAACTTCGTGTCAAAAATTACTCCCAAATCACTAATATTAACAACTTTTTTAAGTGGTAGATGTGATATTTAATGGGTTGTACTAATAAAATTAGAAGATTTGCTAAACGAAGCATTCAAACATTTACTAATATTCAATGGCAACCCATTACGAGTACTCCACTCCGAAACATTATTGAGGTCAGAGTGCAACAACTCAGCATCCACCAAGCTACTCACCCTACTAAAAAACTTAAAGTCATCAGCATATAAAAGAAATTTCGAATTACAAAAACATTTGCATATATCGTTTATAAATAATACAAATAACAGAGGCTCAAGAATACTTCCCTGAGGAACTCCAGAGGTAACTCTATAGCAATAAGAGTGAATATCATTAATCGCTACATAGCACACTCTACCACTTAAATATGACTTAATCCAATTAAGAAAATCTGAATGGCATCCCATTTTGCAAAATTTGGCAATCAAAATATTATGAGATACTTTATCACATGCCTTCGAGAAATCCGTATACAAGGCATCAACTTGGTAGCCGGATTCAAAGGCAGAGATACAAAAGTTAGAAAAGAGAGCAAGATTAGTCACAGTTGACCTGCCAGAAACGAAGCCATGTTGTTCCAGGCAAATATGTCTCTTAACATGAAAGTATAGCTTTGGTTTAATAATGGATTCAAAGAGTTTAGAAACGTTAGACAACTTTGAGATGGGCCGGAAGCTTGTAACATCATTTTTAGATCCACTTTTAAGGACAAGCGTAATCGCTGCAACTTTCCAACAGTCAATGAATGTTCCAGACGATAGGGATTTATTAAAAATCCAACAAAGAGGTTTTGCTAGTGCAGTATAGCATTTAATGAGCAATATAGACGATAAGCCATCAATGTCAGCCTTAACAGACGTCTTCATTAGAGATAATGAATGACTGACATCATCAACAGATAGTGAAATTGACCCAATATCAATAACTTCATCCACAAAGTCTAATACAGAGTGATTAAACAACGAATCATCCTTAACAAAGTTGGATTTAAAATAATCAGCAAAAAGATTAACAGATTCAGCAATTGAAGTAGATTTTTAGCCATTTAATTGCATAGAAGTTGGAATAAGCAACCCATCCTGTTTAGATTGAATATAATTCCAGAAGACTTTGGGGTTTGAAATAATATAAGACTCAATTCTTAAGATGTATTGATTGTATAGGAATTTATTTAAGAAGTTAAACTCTGTCGAATAATGCTCGAATTTAAATTTATTATTTAAATTATTAGTGGTTTTATACAGTTTAGAAAATTTATTTCGCAAATTTTTTAGTTTTTTAAGACCAGCAGTATACCAAGGTAATCTATGTGATCTACGCGGCAGTAGAGGAACATTTTCCTTACACATATTTAAAACATGAGACTTGAGTATTTCAAATCAAGTTGCAGTATCTTGACCATTATATAATTCACACCAATTTATTTCATCAAACAATTTTACCAAGAGATCAAAGTTACACGAATTAAAATTAAAAGAATTATGTACTTGCTGAGAAGAAATAAATTCATAAAATTCAATTTGTAGATCTAAAGGAATGTGATGTACGCCAGCAGGTGAAAAAGGGCAAAGATATTTAGATAAACTAAAATTAATGTTATTAGAGATGAAAATTAAGTCCAAGATTCTACTTAACATATTTTCATAAGAGTTAATTTGTGTTAAATCAATACTGAGAAAGCTATCAATTAAATTTACTTCATGAGATTGATTTATGTTGGACGGAATAAAGTCTTTGGCAATCCATTTCCAAATGATCTTGTTGAGGTTAAAATCCCTCAGCACACACAGATAGTTATTATTACCTAACGAAGAGTGTTAAGATAGAACATTATCCACATGTGCTGCATAAATGTCATGCAAACTGTTAGGTGGTATATAAGATGCACATAAGTATAGTGCTCCATACGGCCCAGCAATCGTAACACACAATTGATCCAAAACTGCACCATCATTTGGCAATATGCAAATACTTGAACATAAAGAATGTTTCACGGCAATGAGAACAGCGCCTCCACGAGAAAGACAGTCTTAGTAGCAACTCTATCTTTCCGGTAAACATGATAAAATTTAGAATCAAAAAATTCTCCATCGAAAAAATCGGAATTAAACCACGTTTCAACAAAAATAATAATGCCATAATCACAATGTGAAGTCCATTGAAATAGTGGATTAGCTTTTGTTCTGATTCCGGACATATTGAAAATACAACTTCAACTTACGGCTCACACTACTAATTGTAGGGATTTCTGCTAGTTTGGGATTTTGTCCATTCCCACTGTTAGAAAATTTTTAAAAGGGCGCACCCTAACATGCTCAGGCCAAAGCGTTGGTTTTATAATCTCATCAATCAAATTTCCAGAGACTCCGAATTTGAAAGAGATTCTATCTAAATTCTCCAAAACTGCATCTCTCTTAACCAGTTTATAGCAGGTAAGATGAGACCGATCAATTACTGAGTTCTTAACAACGTTATCCATAATATTCTCTTCGGAGACAGAAGACTTAAACGATGATACATGAACAAATTTCTTTTCAACAACTATATCAAGATCATTACTAACATTGCGACCAACAAAGCCGTTACGACTCAATTTTGGTTTATGCCTCTTAATTACACGATCAGCTTCTAATGAATTAATAGCAGCAGTAGATACCGAGGGACGGTTCAGAACATCAGCATAAGAGAGTGGCTCAACCATAGGTACAGACGAACATGCAGCAGCAACAACAATCGGAACATTAGGCTGAAGATCAGTGCCTTCATCTACAAGAGGCAACGCGTGAGAGGAAACATTAGCACCCAAAACATGTGCAGGGGTCTCTGGACTGCGAGCAGCATTAGGCAAAGAGCAGATAGTAGAGCCAATATTTGGAGCAGCAGCAACATCAACATCAACACCAGTCAACACACACACATCAGCAGGCAGCGCAGCACAAGAAACAGCAAGCGCAGGCCGAGAGAAATGACCATTTGCGCTCACAGAATTAATATTAGCAGAAACAGACTGAACTACACCTGGTGAAGCCAACGCACGGGCACGGGCACAAGCATGTCTGCCGTTAACATTCGGAGCAATAGAGGCAGCATTAGAGAATGCTTTAGATTTCTTACGGATCGGTGAAGCAGAAATTGGTAAACTAGCACTCACACTGTCTTTTGCACCAAAAGAGATGCCATCAAATTTAGCTTTCAACTCTTCCACTTGGACAGTTAAGTTCAAGAGTAAATTCATTACAGAGTCACACTTTAAAATGCACTCAGCACACTTATATCCAAGATTTTTCAACGTTAATAAATTTTTAATTTTAAAAAATTGATCGATTTCGGTCAAAGTCATGTGTAATTAAACATTTGGTTGTGAAAATAGCCACCTTTCTGGCGAAGCAAAGTTTCATCGTTTCATTTCTATGGTGCATTGCGACAAACTGTCAAACACTAATGAATATTGAAATAAATAAAGAAGCAACTAGAAAAGATGGCAACCTTGGTAGAGTTGATGGCGGTAATCTATAAATAGCCTACTGCTTTAAAATATCATATGATTAGCAGCCATACAATTCAAAAGAATGAATTTCTAAATCTGTGAAGTCATATACAAATTTAAACAGTGAGCTGATCACAGCTTAATAACCAAAACAGACTGTCTAGTCAGCTAAGTGATTACTCTATACAGAGTTGTTGTTGTTGCCTTCTAAAAAAAATTACTTGATCTAAAGCTCGTAATTTAATTCATTTAAATTTATATATATAACAAGTTAATAATAATTGAAATAAATTCTAAAATCATTTAAATTTAATTAAGTTTAAATGCTTTTATATAATATATTAATATATTTCAGGCATTAATTTATATTCAAAGCCTAACTAAATAGACCAAGTTCTGGTTTTTATTTTTATATACAAACATTTTTTATTAGTCTAATTTTAAACCAAAACTAAATATAGAAAGTGTTCTGAAATCTAACATAAATTATGTTTACATAAATCAACAATCCTAAAGCAAATGATGTATTAAATTTTTTCGTAGCACGTCAAAATTTTATTTAGTATATTGATTGAAATCTTCATCGTCTATTTCGATGCATTTCGCATGATAGTTCATAGAACATAGCACACACGAAATTGATTCACCAGTATCAATTTTCAGCAAACATGAATCACAGTGTAATACCGGCAGCATTTCACACGACTTATCATTTGCAAAGTCAAACTGAAACTGACCCGTATTTTGACCCGTAAATAACCCAATGACGGTTTTTACTCACAAAAATATGGCAACACAGCCTGTAACAAATTCTTTTTTAGTTTTTATTGCCATAAGCTGCTGATTAACAGAGCTGCATTGCTATATTAGGCTCGCCTTACACTGGTCAAGGACTGACGATCATTTGCATTCGAGCAAAAGATACGCTTAAGGTGCACTGTTACCAACTTGGTGCTTTTTCCCCACCAGATTTGGTGCATTCTCAAAATTTTGGCGCAAGAAAAATTAAGTTTGGTGCCTGGCATATTTTTTGGTGTTTTTTTTTTCTTTCGGAGGCACCAAATGTGCCTTGGTTTGTACCTTAATAGTTAATGGAAATTGATTTCTAGATGCGAATGAATGGTACAAATATATGAAAACATATGTAATTTTTTGTGTAAGATTCGTTAAAGTAGTTTCATTTAAATTTGCATAAACTTACTTCACAGTAAATTGTTTAAAAAAAATAATTGGCAGTTCAGAATAAAATTTATTATTTGAATTTAATCTGGTGTTTTATATTTGTAAAACTTAATATATCTGGTGCATTTTTGAGGAAAAAGGGCATTTTTTCGCCATTTTGGTCCATTTTCGTCCAGTAGAACTTGCGATATCATGTCAACCATGTTGGAAAAAGTAGTTTCGAGAAGAATGCGTTTAAAGTATTTAGCTGCTTTGTTTTGTGCAACGAAAATGCACACCAACGGCAAGATAGACACAAGAAGCAATACTTTTGTCTATACGAAATTCTGTTGATTTTCGTGTCGTGCGTATCGTTGGTGTGTATTATCGTTACACAAAGTAAAGGTGTAAGTTAAGTTTCATGCAATGTAACTGACGACACTAAAACGGCTATAACTTTTAAAATCGTTTTAATTTCGAAAAATCCTTTTAATGATGTGCCTTGAGTGCCTTAAAATAAAATATCTCTAATTAAATGGCACACATACGCCATGGTGAACTTTCATATAAAATTAAATTTTGAATTTATATTGATGTTTTTGGAATTGCAAATGGAGTTTCTGATTTTTTTTTAATACGTTCTGTATTTCATATAAAATTTTTTGATAATAGATAGACTTAAATTATTGATTTCTTAAAAATATTTCTTAAATATTTGTATTATAATACATTTGTAACTTATTTCATAATTTGTTTTTTCTCTTCTTTACAGCTATTGGCAAAATCGAAACGTGAAAATACAAAGTAATCTATTGAAACGAAGCATATTTAAACGTAAGTATTTTGAAATTTAAAAAATATTTATAGATATTAAAGCAACTTGAACGAACTTTCAAAATTTCTTCCAGTAAAAACTTTCAATAACTTCAAAAAGCTTATATATCCATTACCTTAAATCTTACAAAGTTATTAATTTCAATAAATAAGCAAATTTTTCTCATCAAAATTGAGTATCAAGAGACATCATCTTTAACCTTTTGTTTTTTTTGCGGTTGGTTGAGCATTAAAAAAATCTTTTAATGCCAGACCTTAAACAGAACGTCAAACAATTTTGCTAGTAGACTTTAAATATATTCCTACCGCAAATCCGTTGTGGTTATTGAATTTATAGTAAAAAACAATAATTTTTAAATATCTATTAAATAAGGAAAAATATGACAATAATCACAATTTTAAGAGACCGCAATACAAATATAAAAATTTTGACACAGGTGTGTAAAGCTACTATGGTAAAATAAAATAAAACAGAAATATTTAAATTCAATAACGTTAAATTTTACGCAATTATGACAGTGAGCTAAAGAAAAAAGAATATACACGGAAGTACGTTGACAAGGCAAAATTATTGATGTTGTTCGAAAAAAATGCAAAAAAAATTGTATGAAAATACAGCTTTCTATCATTAAAAAAAATTTGTAGAAGAATTTGACAAGAGCACTAAAACAAACACAAAAAAAGGAAAAAAAAAAAACAGCAAAACAAAACAAAAATAACAAAACCCAGAAAATGTCAATTTATAAGAACGAACGAACAACTTCATTAGAAATCGCTGCCGGATGTTAAAGGAAAGGAAAACAATAACAGCAATAACATCAAGGCAAAAACAACGCAAAACAAACTTAAAGCAACAAAACATAACTGTGTGAGCTATGATATGTATCTATTGGGTACATTGTGTGAGTAGAGAGAGGCAAGCCCAGTTGGAAAAGAAGCCCTGCTGTATGTCTGCCGGCAACATGCCTCAGAAGGACAGGAGACTTGCCGCAATACACGATTATATCTTTTTTGTACAGACTTGTCCTACACCCAAAAAAAAAGCTTCGTACTGTATACAAAACAATTATTATATTCTACAAAGCTGTTTGTTCTTTTCAGCCTACGAACGACTTTGTAAATGATACAAATGACCGTTTGTACATTGTAAAAAGAAATATTTGTATATTTTACAAACGCATTCATTTCATCTACAAAGATACGAACAAATATACAAACGCTGCTGCCACCGCTTTGTATATTATCAAACAATGTTTGTTCAGTTCACAAATTTATACATTATAGATTTTTACAAACTAGCGTTTGTAGAATGTACAAAGTTGCGAATACAAAAATTTTTTTTCATGCGGCCAACACTATAAACGTTTGTGCTATGTACAAAACATTCGTACATTCTACAAATAGCCTCTGTTTGTATTTCTACAAAGATTTTATTCGTAATTTTATCCTAAATATTTTTTGCGTGTAGGCCAGCATGTCTGCCAAATGAACTGCCGTAGCAACAATGCAGCATGCATCTTATGGTATGAATGCAGAAGGTATACATGTCTGCCAAATGAACTGCCCTAGCAACTATGCTACATGCATCTCTCGGCTTTAAAGCTGCCATTCATACCATGAGATGGAATGAGACGGTATTAATTCTGAATTCATACCATGAGACGCATGCTTCATTCCAGCTAAGGCAGTAAATTTGATAGATATGCCGTCCTAGGACATGCCTATAAAAAAAAGATATAAGCGGGCATGTCTGCTGAATTTCCAACTAATGGTGCCGGCCATTGAAAAATTACCATTATCCGGAGACTTGAACCTCGGTCGCGTGAGTGTAAGTGCTCCTGTTTATCCATTCGACCATCGCAGCTGTTAGCTAATTTTTTGGTTAATTTGCTTCATTAAGAATAAACGTTCGAGCACAGAGTAAGAAAATTAACGCGTTCGCTTTGTTATTATAAGCAATTAATGCAAGAAATAGAACGAAAACACTATGAAAGCAGAACAAACTAAAAAAAAAACCAAAACAAAACTAAAAGCCATTAACCCTTTCGCCCCTACTGGGATTATAGGTCCTAGCAAATTTGGCAGACTTTATATCAGAACTTTCACATTAAAATAGCATTTTCAAACTGTTCCAATAATAGTTTTATGCCTCGTCTGTGGTTAAATGCAAGATTTAACATTATTTCTGCACTAAAGAACACAGTTTTAAAAAATAATCGTGCGTCACTACGTTTAGTGTGGAAGTTTTTTATGTATAATACCGTCATTTTTCAGTGCAGCTTGCGAGTATTTGCTTGTTACATGACTACGGCGAAGACTATATGTTTAACCGGTATGGATGCTTGTATTTATGTTCATCTGTTCCATCGTCACTTCTAACCTACTTATACTTATTTGACAAATGAGGTATCTCTGAAAGCGTTTTGATCGTCTGCTGGTTACAACCTATGTAACGTTACATTAAATTTAATATAACGTCCTCTAGAGGACAGAATATAATCCAGGTTATTAAGGATGTTTTTTATAAAGTGATACAAGTTTAAATCATAACAAAACATAGTAATATATTTTTAATATCAATAAAATGGGCTTTATTGGATTGAAAATTTTATGACATTAATGCCTAAATATAATTTCGGTCATGTGGTCACCACAGCTGGCGCGTACAAGGCGCAATCTGGTACACCAATTTTCACAAACTTTTCGCATTTGCGGCCGTATCTTGCCGATAACTCTTCGAATGTGGATTTCCAGGTGTTCAATTGTTTGTGGTTTATCGACGTAGACAAGTGACTTTACATAGCCCCAAAGAAAATAATCCAATGGGGTTAAATCACACGATCTTGGGGGCCAATTAATTGGGCCATTTCGTGAAATTATTTTTTCGTCAAAAGTGTCCTTGAGTAAATCAATTGTAGCACCCGCTGTGTGGCATGTGGCTCCGTCCTGTTGGAACCACATATCAGCAAGATTAATGCTAGCTAATTGAGGTACGAAAAAACTTCGAATCATGTTCCTATACCATTCACCATTTACAGTAACATTCTGAGCATCATCGTTTTTGAAGACATATGGGCCAATGACTCCGCCAGCCCATAAAGCGCACCAAACAGTAATTTTCTGTGGATGTAATGATGTTTCGACAAAAGCTTGTGGATTTTCCTCACTCCAAATATGACAAATCTGCTTATTTACGTACCCATTCAACCAAAAAAGGGCTTTATCGGAAAATAAAATTTTCCATGGAAATTCAAAATCAATATCAATTTGTGCTTCAGCCCGAATTGGCGGCGTATACGATGGTCGTTTGGCTTTAATTCCTGCACAAGTTGAATCTTGAAAGGTTTTAAGCCAAGATCTTTTCGTAAAATCTTCTATAAAGTGGAAGGACACAAACCCAGTTGCTGAGAACGCGACGAATTGATTGATTATGATAATCTTCAATGCTTTCCTGTACAGCGGCTACAGATTCTTCAGTGCGCACTGTTCGGCGTCTCACGGGATGCACATTATCAGTAACAGTAAATGTGGTCCGAAAACGATCTATTGTTCTTCGAATTAGCAGCTCTGAAGGACTATTATGTACGCCATAAAATGGACGAAGTGCACGATAAGTTTGATGAACAGAACCATTATTTTGATTAAAAATTTCCACAATTTGCACGCGTTGCTCCGGTGTAAGTCGATTCATAATGAAAATAGGGATTAGAAAATTTTCAAGTATGCCAAACATCTTATATTTTTGTTATATATTGATAATTAAAGTCAAAATTTACATATATGTATTTGCCAGTTTTGGAAATAAAACTCCGGGGCGAAAGGGTTAAGAAAAAAAAAATTGTCTCTGATGCGATTTCAACTCACTACTCAAGATTCCAAAATACATGAATAAAAACTAAAGCCCTATCCAACTGAGCCATTCGCACTGTTGTGATTTTGTTGAAATAATATGCTAATTTTGTTGCTATCAAAAATGCTTCAACGAAAACACAAATATTTTCGAATTACAACAATAATGAATATTTTGCAGTTGTTGTCCCTTAAAATTAACCAGAATTTTGCATTATCAAACATGATACTTTTGCTTTTAAAATTTAAAATTTCAAAAAATAGACTTCTTGACTTTGCATTACAACTATAACCTGCCCCACTCCTTCCTTCGGCAGGTCTGCTTTGTTTTCCATCTGGGAGGTGTTGAGTTACACACACGCACACACACAGAAAACATGCTTAATATAGAATATATGTATTTGAGAAATAGTTATTCAATAGATGCCTTCAGATGCGGGTTAAAGTGAAGGATGTTGAAGTGAAGCACAGATTCACATGCTTTGATTGCAATCGAAAAATTTTCTAAAAAATTCAGACGGTTTTCTATCTGATTCGAAGCATAATTTATTGTTAAAAGTTCTCTGTTAAGTTGATTCTCTTCAAGTAAAAACCTTTATTTTTCCATTTCATTAATAAAATATATAGAATTTTACAATACATAAATATTTTGAAAAATAAAAATATGAAAACCACACACCATACAAATATTTACTTTACATATATACGTGTATGCATGATAAGATAAGACTAATATTTCTAGATTTTATTCAATTTCTCAAAATGGTGGCACAGTTTTACTTTTAAAAATGCATCTATACAAAATTGGCTGCCAGCGCAGCATTGGCTTGAGCATATATCAAATAAGTTCTATTTGACTTCATTTTAATTTTAACATCTGTATCATTTGTATACGTTAAATATTAGTATAGTGCCAAACGATTTTCTACATACATAGAATTAATTTATGAAAAAATTCCTAATGAAATGAAACCCTTTCACCGCATATCACGTTTTTTTTCTTCGTTGTAAAAAAAAACATTTTACTGAACTCAGTTTTTAACTTCTAATAAAATAGATACAAAGGACTATGGCAATTTTGGAAAGAAGTGACAAATTTTTAAATCATAATTCAGATATGAGTTGCGGCGAATTCAGCATAATCTTTGGGTGAATATTTTGGGCTACTTTCACAGAAGCCAGCAGTGTTGATCTATTTATTTTAAAGGCAAAATTACTATATTTTGTGTTTGACCAAAGAGACTTAAACAATATATCTATGTACTACAGTTGCGTAGCTAGGATTTGCCAATGAGGGTGATAAACAAAATTTGAAATTATGTTTGTTTAAAAAAAGATACATATTTAAGTTGAATTAAATAATTAATTGTGATCTATTCCTAGAATTTTTACTCGACTTTTTAGATCAAGCTTTTTAGATCAAGTAAGTTTGAAGAAGGCAAAAACAACAACAACAACAAAAACAACAACAACAACATCTCTGTATAGAGTCAGTCACACAGAAGACTAGACAGCCTGCTTCGGAAATCACTACATTTCCTCTTCAATGAATATCGAAAAATAAGAAGCAACTAGAACAGACGGCAACCCTGGTAGAGTTATAGGCTTGATCTAAAAATAGCTACTGCTTTAGGTCCAATTTTTCAGTTCGAGCTTAAACTCTAGTCAAATTAAACTGAGATAAACTCACTAAGGGACAGTTTTTCAGAACGTTTTTAAGCTTTAGTCAAATTAAACCTAGCTTAACTCACCGAAATTGGACGTTTAATCTCGGTTTAACTAGGTATTTTAGCATTCCTTGAAGTTAAATTGATTTAAATTATCATATAATGTGTTTCTTTTATGCCTTAACCGAGTTTAAACGTCCAATTTTGGTGAGTTAAGCTCGGTTTAATTTGACTTTACTTTAAGCTCGTACTGAAAAACTGGCCCTAAAACTAAACGTTTAAACTCGGTTAAGAGCCCAAACAGAACCAAAGCGGATGTCGGTTGTCGGATTCGCCGAGCAAAAAAGTAAATGAAAATACATGCAGCCGCCAAAAATGAAATCGCCGTAAAAACGCGTGACGGGAAAACGCTAGAATAGAATCTATTCTAATTTCTCTCTGACGGGTGGCGGGTCTCTCTTTGAATGACTTAAATGTTGCCATATTTTTGCTAAAGATTGGGTACGTTCAGTGTTATTTTCTTAGTTTTTACTATGATCTGACATTCTGTTTTTGTGCCTGTGTTGCATTCATGTGAATTCAAAGCATAATACAAAATAATTTGTATCATTCCCAATATGAAATGCAACCGTGATCCGACAACCGACAACCGCTCCTATTCTGGACGTGTTCTCAGCGGATTTCTCCGAGAGAGGCCCGCCATCCGACATCCACCTTGGTTCTGTTTGGGCTCTAAGGCACAAAAGAAATACATAATATGAAAATTTGAGTCAGTTAAAACACCAACAAATAGGAAAATATCTAGTTAAACCTGGCTTAAATGTCCAATTTTTGTGAGTTAACCTCAGTTTAATTTGATTAGAGTTTAAACTCGCACTGAAAAACTGACCGTTAATGTCATATGATTAAATGGCCGATGAGAACGTTAAAGAGCATACGAATTTGTTCGAACAAGGGTCAAATCGTATAAGACTTTAACAGTGGGTTGAACAACTCAAGACTACTGAAGACTACTCAAGACTCACTGTTGAATCACTTAAGACTACTGAAGAGGAAATGTAGCGATTTCCGAAACAGGCTGTCCAGTCTGCTGTGTGATTGACTCTATGCAGAGTTGTTGCCTTCTTCAAACTTACTTGATTTAAAAAGCTCACGATTAAATACACATTTTATTCAAGTTCTTTTAATGCTTGTGCGCTCCTGGCGAATAGTAAAAGGAGTGAATACTTGTATATAAAACTAATGGATATTGCTTTAAACCACTAAGAAGAAGCGGTCTTCGCTTTTTAGATAGCTCCTCGAGTACCTTATCGTTAATAATGCGCATACCTTTGTGCATTGCAATGACAGCCTGTCCGTAAAACTAATTCTAAAATAAAAAATAATAATAAATAATAGTTTACTTCAACCGCTTATATATTCAAAACTTATACCATTCTGTTACAGAAAATTTAAAAAAAATTAACTTCTCTTACTTTCAGAACCATTCAAACCTCTAACCCTATATCGCGCAATAACGTCAATTTCAATTTTTTACCTAAAAATCTTTCAAACTGTCTTAAAAATAAAGAAAAACAACTTTTCTTTCAAAATTAATACTTTATTTATACAAATATTTGCAAAATTTCTTTTTTTACAGTTTAAAAGATTAACATATTTCAGGGAATATAGCATTCCTTTTAATATAGTATGTCATGATTAGTGTAGTTTAATAACTCACCAAAAAGCTCTTAAGCTTTTATTTTAATTATTAACACTTTTTATAACAGATTTAGTCATTTACAAATATAACAAAAATATTGCAAAACACAAACTGCTGCCAAATTCAAAATCAGGCTGTTGCAACTAAAAATAAAAGATAACTGTTGATTAATTTACTCTCTAATTGAAAGGCTAGAGTTGTTTAGAATATTTATGTGTCCTTTATAAAAATTTCGACTTAATTTTTTTTCTTTGAGTTATTTTTCTAGACCAATTCCTAAATGTTGCAGATTTGCAACACGGTGCGATATAGGGTTAAATTCGTTTTTTTAAAAACTATAAAAAGCACATTCATGGTTTTGGCTTGCAGGTAGACGATATGTAAAAAATTTAATTTCATTTTTCAAAATAAAAAATTGCCTAGTTTCATAGGCCAAGGGGGAGATATATGCCCTATATTCCCCCCATAGCTACGCCACTGATGTACTATTTGCTATACTTTAACCCACTTTTGAGGATATAATATAAGCCAACATAATAGGGCAGTTCACGATTTTGTTGCATCGTTGCAAAAGCAAACAAAGCAGCTTTTAAAAAACAAAGTGCATTGATATGCATTTGCAACATTCATGCATATGCTATAACAAAAACAGTGGCATATTTGCATATGCCATAAAATCGTATTGCATAAGGCTATCGCGAACAAATGTCTTGATTTTGCATTGAACACAACCACCGATAGTTTCTGAACAGTGCTTATTGAACAGCTGTTTTCTTTGTTTACATTCTTTATCGACAAAAAGGTTCATTTATAAAAAAAAACAAGTACTAAAGAAATGGAGTGAAATTTAAAAAGTAAAAATTGATAGGGAATAAACCATAAAAAATGGACAGAGAAAAAAATTCGCTAAATTTGGATTTTTTTAGAGGAGTCCGGCGTAAAATGTAAACAGAAAATAGCGGTTGTAAAGCATTTGCAACATCATAATATTAAAAGTGTGCTCACAATCATCTATCATTGCAAAAAAGCATTTGCAATAATGCAGCAAGATCGTGAACTGCCCCAAAAACATATGAACACCAAATAACCCATTTATAGTAATTTAATTTATGTATTGAAACTCTCAAATCATTTATTAGTAAAATTTCTACGAATAATATTCGTACATTCTGCACGCAGAAAAAAATATATTTGACTCAAACATAATATCTAAGGATACTATTATGTTTAAAAACTTGTTTATAGCAAACAAGTTAATTTTTACAAATAGTGTGTTTTTATTTTATGGTAAACATAAAATGTTTTCCGGAAGCAAATTATGTTCACTTTAATATTCACTGCAAATAAGCTTATTTTTTGCAATAAATATATTATGTTTACTAAAACATAAAATTATTTTTGGGGCAAGTAAGCTTATTTTTATTGCTATATTGTGTTTTAATTATGTATTATTATTACTTAATTTATTCTTTTTTTGCTCTTTGAGATTTGTCATTGTTTGCGGCTGAACAAAAATATTAATTTAATTGAAAAACTTTTTGAAAAACTTTTTGTTCGGACTGGGATTGAACCGCGGCTCTTTTGCGAACAAGCCATGCACACTACCAGTAGGCTACGGCCCTCACCAATCGTTGCCTGACTAAAGCCTCTGATAAGCATGGTATTTACTATTAGAAGTAAAAATATTCCGCAAAAATATTTTTTTGTCACATCAATCAAAATATGTTTACCTGCAATTGTAAACACACATTGAAATGCTTGTCACAAAAATAGCAATATGTATGATAAACAAAATATGGTCAGAATTGCAAAATAATATATTTACGGCAAATAGAAATATATTTGCTACAATCAAAGAGAAAAATGTAATTTTTCTGCGTGTGTTGCGCTCAGTTATTGTCCTTCATGTGTACAATGCAACAAAAGTGTGCAATCCGCAAAAAAGGAAAATTTTTGAAAAAATATTTCGGACAAATATGACATGTTTGTGGTAAAAATTTTATTATTTTACCGCAATCATATTTTGGAATTGTTTTCCTCAAACATATTTTTTGTCACATCAATAAAAATATGTTTACCTGCAATTGTATGGCAAAAATATGGTTAGAAAAGCAAGATATATTTACGGTAAATAGAAATATGTTTGTTGCAATCAAAATCGAAAATGTAATTTTTCTGCGTGTAAAAATATTCATTCAATATACAAAGTATTTATACTGTGATATCATTACGATTTCATTTGTAAAATGTTACTAATACCTGGTATAGTATGTACGATTATATTCGTTTTATATACTAATAATGTTCATAAACAAAAATAAATCAATTCGTATTAGTGCATTGTACAAATGATTGTGTAAATATAAATAATAATATTCGTAAATTTCTCGTACGAATATTTTGAAATTTTTAACATTACTTTCGTAGTATTTTGCACTATTTACGATTGAAAAATCATATTAGTAGAAAATTTTCATTCGTAGGTTGACCGTACGAATTATTCGTAGAATGTACGAATTATTAGTTGAGTTTAAAAAATTTTAAAGAGAAATTGTTCAGCTTGGCTTGTCGAACAACTACAGAATATAAGGAACTGTATGGTTAATATGTGGCTGCAGCCTACTGGTAGAGTGCGTGGCCAGTAAGCTTAAGAGCCGAGGTTCAAACTCCAGCTCAGACAAATTTTTTTTTTCGTTATTAGATATTATGATCATTCTAGAATGAACGCAGTTATTTGTAATATTTACACACAAATATTTTTGAGTGAATAAATTCAGGCTATTTATAAGGTATGTTGAACCCTTGAAAGAATACACTTTTCAGTTCAGTAGTTAATTTAAGACTGTTTATTTAATAATGATTTCTGTTGAACGAAAGGTAAGGAAAATATATAATCATGAATCACTAGTTCACTTCAAGCGCAACTTGAGATAGGTGACTAAACGCTGGTAACTCAAGTGCCTTGGAATGTTGTAAGTATGCTTAATCAGCTTGACAATTTGGTAATATCAAAATGTCAAGTGATGCATGTTTAGGTTATTGACTCGTTTAGGTTATTGACTGTATTTCCCCTACACCTCCCTTTTTTAAAGAGAAAGCTTTTATAGTGATCGCTGATCAGACGATGTCAATAAAAGCTTTCTTTTACTTTCACAATAATATAATTATAATTTATTAAGTTTAATATCTTTATGTTTAAAGATTTATGATTTTACAAATTATTATAATTGGAGTAATAATATAATTTAATAGTAACTTATAATCTAAATTATATTGAAAGACATTTATAAAAAGTTGTTACCAAAATAAATGTAGTACATTCAATATATTGTTGTACTGACTGATAAATTTAATTTTAAAGTATTCAAAACTAGTCTATGTATTAAATATAAAAATATGTATATATATTTATATATATATGGAGTTATTGAGAAGTATTATAAAACAATTTTATATTTTGTTTGTTAATTTTTTGCTTCTTTCCTCTTAATTCAATAATAACATTATTTTTATTGTCAATATCAATTACTTTAAATGGTCCCTTGTAAACGGGTTCTAATTTGTGTGCTGTGTGATTTTTGATAAATATTTCTTGACCTATGGTAATGTTTGTATTGTTGGTGTTTTGGTCATTTAATTGTTTTTGATTATGTTTTGCTTTATTAATTAAGTTTTGTGCTCTTGTTAAAGCGGTTTGTAGTCGGAATTTTACTTCTTTTGAATAATTTTCAAAATTATATATAGTATCTACTGTTTCAAAAGGTATTAGTGGGTTGTGGTTTGGAACGTTTGGGAAAATTAATTCAAATGGACAATATCCATGTACTGTGGAGGGTGTTGTGTTAAAAGTATATGTGAAATACTTAACCCATTCATCCCAATCGTTTCTGGATGCGTGAATGTATGAACGAATGTATTCATTAAATGTGCGGTGTGATCTTTCAACTGTTCCTAGTGTTTGATGGTGGTAAGGCGCAGATGTAGCTTTTTGAATGTTTAAAAGTGTTAGGAGTTCTGAAAGGATTTGATTATTGTATTCAGTACCCATATCACTTAGTATTTTATTCATTGGTCCATAAATTAAAATAAAATGTTCTATTAAGGCTTTTGCTACTGTTTTGGCGGATTTGTTAGTTACGGGTATTGCTACGAGATATTTGGTTAGATCGCATATTAGTGATGATATATTGATTTTCTTTTTCTGATATTGGAAGAGGTCCTACAGTAACTATTATTACCGTTTGAAAAGGTTTCTGAGGTGTTGGGGTAATAATCATATCTGTTTTAATATGCTTTGTAGTTTTATTGATTTGACATTGAAGGCATTGTTTTACATATTGATTCACATCTCTAGTGATGTTTTTCCAATAATAAAATTAACGAATCTTTTTAAGTAGTCTGGTTGTTCCAGGATGTCCTTCGGAAAGAGCTTCATCGTGAAACTTTTTTAATAAAGATTTTTGTTCATTTTTGTCAGTTATTATGCACACTTTAGGTGTAAGTGCTATTTGTAACTTTGTAATAAGTTGAGTAGCTTTTTGTTTAAAGTTTTCAATGGATACGAGGTTAAAAAAATTATCATTTAAATTCATTTGAATTTTGTTTATATTCCTACTAATTGCTTCTTTTTCAAGAATTGGAAGAAATTGATCTAGATCGATAGTTCCATTAGCAATTGCATTCTGTATATTAATTCGTGGTGCTAGCACTTGTTTACCATGTTTTAAGTAAAATGTAGGGATACTTTTCTCAGTATCCACTCTGAGTTTAACCCACTTTTTAACGCAATTGAAGCCAATAGTTTTGAAGACCTTAGGCTTTTGTTCAACTACTTTATTTTCTGTGTTTGTTATTTTTTCTTTAGCTTTGGTTTTTGATTGTGCACGTGTAGTTACCAGGAGAACATCCGCTCCTGAATTGTCCTTTCCTTTAATGTGTTCTATTGTAAAATCATACTCTTCTAATTCCAGACGAATTCGCGTTAATCTGCTGGATGGATTTTTTAAGGAGTATAAAAAGGTTAATGGTTTATGATCGCTGCGTACTATAAATTTTTTGCCATAGACATATGGTCGAAAGTGATTAATTGCCCATTGGACAGCTATTAATTCTTGTTCTATTGGGGCTTTGTTTGATTCTCCTTTCGAAAATGCACGTGACGCATATGCAACTGGAAGCTGTATACCGTCTTTCTCTTGTGATAGTATTGCTCCACAAGCGATTTTGCTAGCGTCGGTAGTGATATAAAAAGTTTTTTCAAAATCTGGATATTGGAGGATTTGTGGAGACAGTAGTGCTGACTTTAAATGTTGAAAAGCTTTCTCACAGTCTACAGACCATACGAAAGGTTCATTCTTTCTAGTTAGTTTTGATAAATGGACAGAATAAAATGAAAAATTTAGTATGAAACGTCTGTAATAATTACAGAAAGCTACGAATCGATGAACCTCATCGCTATTCTTAGGTCTGGGGAAGTTTTTAATTGTGTCGTATTTGCTACTGTCTGGTAAAATACCTTTGTCGGTACATTTGTGACCCAAATATGTTACTTCAGATCTAAAAAATGTGCATTTATCCGGGTGTAATTTTAAATTATGTTCTCTGCATCTTTGAAATACTGTTTCTAAATTTTTTATCATGTGTTTAATTGAGCATCCTGTGACAATGACATCATCCATGTATATAAAAGTTTTTGAAAGTGACAACCCTGTGAATGCTAGATTCATCATTTTCTGAAAAGAATTTGGGGCTACTTTTAAACCATATGGTAAACGCGTGAAACGAAATGAACCGTTTTCCGTAGAGAAAGAAGTGATGTCTCGAGATTTTTCGTCCAATCCAATTTGATGGAAACCAGATGTTAAATCTAAACAACAGAAAAATTTCGCTCTGCCAAGTTGGTCTAAAATATCCTCAATTCTTGGTAAAGGAAATTTGTCCGCTATCAGCTTTTTATTTATTTGTCGGTAATCGACTACTAAACGCCATCGTTTTTCGGGATTATTTGGTAATGATTTCTTTGGTACTAGTAAAATTGGACTATTGTAATTGGACGTCGCCGGTTCGACGATCTCGTCTTGTTGAAGTTTTTCAACTTGTCTAATTATTTCGTCTTTTTGTGAGTGTGGCGTCCGATAATTTTTGATGTAAACAGGATTATTGTCAGACAATCTCAATTTTTGTTTGTAAAAACTGTTTGTGCTTATTTTATCGGTTTCTAATGCGAAAATATTAGTATATTTGGAACATAATTGAAATAATTCTGTTTTAGCTATTTCAGGAAAATTTTTCGTTAGTTTCTCTAAAATGGTTTGTTTTCTGTGATGGTCACTATTGGATGTGTTAAACATTTCATAATCAGATAAGTTTTCATGCTTTAAGTGAACATTATTCAAAAATTTATTTTCAGAATTTGTGTTGATCATTCTGACATAAGGAACATTTTTTGAAATTATGCAGCCGGTAACATACACCCCATCTTGTATTGTTTGACTTGGTATAATCAAATCAGAGCATTCGCTGTTAATTTTAATAGCTCTGAAAACCTCAGCGCGTGCGGGTAGTATGAAAGCGTCATCCTTGAAACTTTCTAGCAGTGGAATATCTATTGGATAATTTAAATTAAATGGTCTTAATGAAAGTAAATTTGAATTTGTATTTTGGCCATATTGAATAGTGACATTGTATGTTTTAAGAAAATCTAAACCCAATATGCCTTGAAAAGGTATGGGAAATGTATCTGAAATTATGTGAAATTTATGAGGAATTAAAAAATTTCTAACTTTTAAATCAATTTGGATTGTCCCTAAAGAATTGATAGTTCCTTGTCCTATTCCAGTTATTTGAATAGTGTTTTGTGTGTCAAATTTAAATGCATTGAGCGAGCTGATTTTAATTAGTGAGACATCCGCTCCAGTGTCCACTAGAAATGTATTAAGATTTTTATTAGTTGATATATGGATTTCGATAAAACTACTTAAATTAAGATTCAGATGGAATATTGATTTAGTATCCTTTTTGTGTTCTTTTAATTTTGATGCTGACCCCCCATATTTTGGGGGAAAATCTCGTTTCCCGACACTTCCTGCATCATTCTTACTCGCCCCCTATTTTCAAAATGGTTTGATTGATTTCTATTGTTGTTATTCTGGCTTCTGCGTCGCCAGTTATTATTGTTGTTACTAAAATTACTATGACGCCCATTATTATTGTTGTTATTGTAATTGTTATTAAAATTACTACTCTGACGCCAGCCTTGGCCGCGTCCGCGATTGTTACGGAATCCGCTATTCCTATGGCCTTGGCTTTGGCGGTTAAGGTAAAATATGGAGGAGTTTGAAGTTGAAGCTTCTGTGCTAGCTTCTACGAATTTAGAAACAACCTCATTAAAAGAAGTGAAGTTTCCAGTTTTAATAATAAGTTTTACTTCATCACTTGTAGCATTTCTGGCAATTGCTTTCGTTGTATTTTGTACTATTAATTTTTGAGCAATATTCTGTGGATAGCCCTCTCGTATGTAGGCTCCGTCTAGTTTTTTCGTTATGTCTTGTATTTCCTCGGCATATGCGGTGGCTGATTTGGATTGCTGTTTAATGTTCATTAGTTTTGAACATAACAATTCAGATGACTCACCTTTTATGGAGGATTTCAATTTATTTGTAATTGCCTGTATGGTGTTTTCGTTTGTTATTAAATTCCTTGCCTGTCCCCTCAGTTTAGTTTTTATAACCTCAATAGCAATCAACTCATGTGTGTCTTTAATTCTTTCAATCAGCGTTAAAGCATCAAGAAAACTCTGCAACTCGTTTACATTACCATCAAACACTGGTACAATTTTTGTTGCTTTATCTAAAATATCGTCCTCTGTTCGCGGCATTTTGATAGTTTCAATTTCTTCGTCTGTTTCTAAATCAGCTTGATCGCTATCATCAGTTTCTACAATTAGTTTATTTACCTCACAGCTTAGGGTAAGAGGCACTTTAATGGCTATATTATGCTTGTGGAAAACTTTTATTAATTTGTCTCTAAATGTAAAAAAAATATCGTCTGCCTGTTCTCTGTGAACAGTTGAGTACCTATCTTATTGTCTGTGTAGGGTCGCTCTAATATTATTAAACGATTCAATTAAAATTGTTATGTGCTTACTTAAAGTTTCTGTTTTTATTGTCCTATTTTGACTTAGACATTTATAAGATTGCTTAAATTTAAGTTTGAATGGTTCTAAACTATCTAATATGGTTTCCCATTGCATGTTTATAATTACCTGATAACATGATTATAAATAACATAATTATTTTTTTTTTTTTTTTTTTTTTTTATAAATTTTGGAATTTACAACTGTTGTCACCCATTTTTTTTTTCTGCTCACTAGCTGCTACGTTACGCTTGTTGTTTCAGTTGGCTGATAAAGGTGGGACTGAAGATGTTTCTTGTATTTGTTGTTGATGATGAAGATGATAATGATGATAAGATGAAGACACTTCTATTCCCCCATTCCCAATCGTTGGGGGGTGTTGGGCCTCCAGCTTGAGGCACTCGTCACTCTTTATAATGTTAATTAGTAGCATACTTGTGATTTTTAAATTCTCGGTTGATCGCGAGCAATGCCATTGAGGCTCTTTTTTATTGCTGATTTAATTACTTTAATAATATAAATTATGACGATCACTACTGAAATGATTATTAGTGTGATTTCCGCCAAGTTAATTCCTTCACTTTTTATAAGAGTTTCTTCATTGTTTATTTTGGCTTTTTCCGTGCTCAGTGCTTTAATTATTTCGTTTTTGTCGTTTTCTTCTACCGTTTTTCCTACTTCATACCCGGCGAAGATTAAGGGTATAGTAGATAGAATTTTTTTCCACCACGACATTTTTTTTTTTTCACTTTATAAGTTTTTAACTTTAAAGTTATTCACTTTAAGTCCTTGTCAAAAAAATTTTTTTTTTTTCAGCTTATAAGTTGTTCGCTTTAAATATTCATTTTTAAAAAAAAAATTTTTTTTTCACTTCAGTTTGTAAGTTTTTCACTTTAGATATTCACTTTAAAAATAACTTTATTTTTTTCACTTCAGTTTATAAGTTCTTCGGACTTCGAGTCCTGTCACGGTCGCCATGTTGAACCCTTTAAAGAATACACTTTTCAGTTCAGTAGTTAATTTAAGACTGTTTATTTAATAATGATTTCTGTTGAACGAAAGGTAAGGAAAATATATAATCATGAATCACTAGTTCACTTCAAGCGCAACTTGAGATAGGTGACTAAACGCTGGTAACTCAAGTGCCTTGGAATGTTGTAAGTATGCTTAATCAGCTTGACAATTTGGTAATATCAAAATGTCAAGTGATGCATGTTTAGGTTATTGACTCGTTTAGGTTATTGACTGTATTTTCCCTACAGGTATGTCAACATGCGGTGACCGATACTCAGCTCAAGGCATTCTGTTAAATTAACTGCTTTAAAGATCAGTCAAGGCCTCGAAAAACGAGCAAAATGAAATTCTTGGCTCCTGCTTAAATTAATTTTATCTTTTAGTGATATTTTTCTATTATTCATATATTCTAGTTTGTTTTTTTTTTGTTTTTTTTTGCAAAAATGTTTGTTTGTGATTTTTCTGCAGTACTGCTTCAGTGTATGTGGCGGTGCAGTGTTATTGTAATCGATTCCCTGCGGCGTCCTATTAACGTCATCAAACAATTACAAGGTTGTGGCTGCGACACGCGCACCCTGCAGCGCCATCCGTTCTCCATAACAAATCGTTAACGTAAACGTGCTCGTAAAATATGGAATGTGCCATGAAATAACAAATATATTGAAGAAAGCAGCAGCCACAACAAAAACAACAAAACGCTTGGAAAAAAAATCCTTGTCAGCAAGCTACATTTATGAGAAATAAATTAAGTAAAATAATAAAAAAAATAATTTTTGTATTAAACATAAAATTAAACTGCACATAAATTTGCTTCAAAAGAGGAAGTCTGAATCAGAAATAAGAGAAATGGCAAAAAATGGCACAACCCAAATTTGCCTGATCACTAAGAGCACATATCGTCGTTACAAAAGTGAACTTGCGAATCTGAAAAATTAAATTTTTCATTTCTAATGAAAATTCTGTGGAAACTTAAAAATGAAATTTTTCAGATTCGCAAGTTCACTTTTGTAACGACGATATGTAAAAAAAGTCATCTTCAGAAAAGCTCGATAAATAGCTTTGAAGGCTGTACAAATTTAATTTGTAATCAACTTTTTTAACTTTCAGTATTTTTCTCCTAACACTGTCAATCTTTTGTTGAATTCAAATAATATTTGGCGTTGTTCACATGGAGCTCTATATCCTTCGATTCTATCTTAACTCGCAAATTTAAAAGAAATTTTTTTTTCTAAATTTTTGATTTTTTAAAAAATGGTACTGACGCCTTTTGACTTAAGGAGAAAATAACTGAAGTGCTAAAAACACAAATTTTGACATGCAAAATTTTGAGTAACTCACCAACAACTAACACTTGTCATTGTATATTTTAAAGCACTGAATTTTTTTCAGAACAGTTTAAAAATAGCATTAAAAAATGCATGTTTTTTGCTTTGAACTTTTAATCCACTAATGTTTAGAAAATATATAAAAATGTTATGTAAAGCAAGTAATAATTCGCTTCAAAAGTTTTTGGAAAAATAAATCAATAAACTCAATAACTGTTTGAGGCTAGTAAAGTACAATCTTGCCGTACTTGTCTTGAGCGCCTCCAATCACAATGAGACCACTCTTCGATGTCGAATAAAAGACATAAATTTCAGCATATTTTCAAACACAATTTGTGTCTATTAAGCCTTAATGCTATGGCCAGTTTTCTATAGATACCACTTTAAGATGCTATTCATTTTTATGAGCCAATCGCAAAAACTCATGAATGGTGAGAAATAATAAAAAAAGACATCGTTTGCTTTTTTTTTTTTGGTCATTTTATTGAATTGCGTTCCATTCATGTTGTTGATAAACGCAAAGGCGTTCCAATAAAGTATTAAGACTTCATGGCGTGCATTTAATAAAATTGTCAAAGTGAATGCTGCAGCGTTTAAGTAGAAACATTGATAAAGATACCACAAAATGTTAGTATAACTTGTCAAGAGCATAAACTGATGGTAATATAAGTTTTAATTGAAATTTTGTTATTTTTTTTCTTAATTTTTTCTAATAAAAGCATTTTAAACTGCCTATGTTGCGTCTTATAAGCTAATGGTTTATTTAACTTAAACTTTCAAAACTGATTTTTACTTCAAAGTTCACATTTGTATCTAAGCTAAGTGAACTTTTTAAAATTTTCACTATTTGATGCCCTGCACTATTAAAATGTTGTTGACTCTAAAAAAAAATGTGACGTAGTTTATTTGCATCACAATTTGCTTTGATTCCATCTAAAACTGGAAATTTTTAAGAAATTTTTTTTCCTATTTTTTTGATTTTTTGAAAAATGGCACTTATGATTTTTTCCTTGTAGCGAATATATTTTAACTGCTGGCAACACAAATTTTGGCAAAAATAATTTTGATTAGTCCACCAACAACTTGGAGTAGTCTTTTTTTATAACAACACTCTGCGCTTTCTTTCGTAACGCCACAAATCTGTCGTATAAAAAAATTTCATTTGCTTTGCAATGAGTTCATTCCTCCAATGCTTTGAAAAATTTTTCTTCTAAATCAGGCACTTCTTTGATTAAGTGCCATATGTAGCTAACTGAGCTGATATTTATAGAAACGTTGCGTCACTTTTGTTTTCTTAAGGTATTGAGAAAAACAATTTTTAAAATTGTAAAGTCATCATTTGGGTTGAAAAAAATAAGAGGATTGAAAAAACCTTATCATCTCGTAACTCAACATCTGTTGTTGCTGAAAACAGCTTCTTTAAATACAAAGCACAATGCTTATGCTTAAAGATGGGCTACTTGCATTTCTACAACTCTCAAAGTTGTCCCCATTCACGTTTATAAGCTCGTTGGTTTTTTTGCAAATCATGTGCAAAATTGAGGCAAATTTGTGGACAGTCATATTGGCAAAGTTCTTGAATACAGTTTATATTTATTTGCATACTTATTAGTACGAAAGTTTCTATATGACCTTGTTATTTATTATGTTGATTTTCTATGATTTAAATACAAATTCTAAATGCTTGACGTTTTTGTAAATGTTTTCGCTAGATGCATCTGAAATTTCTTCTAAATAAGAGTTAACAACTTTTGTTCACTTTCCTTTTCGCTTACAATGGTATAGAAAATCAGAATAAGTACTTTTCGTTAACTATCAACTTTTTCTAAGATTATGCACTTTTAGACTAAGTTCTTAATAATTCGTTGACAATCCAGGCATAAATTTTCTGATCTTTGATAAAATGTTCTTCAATCACGCAGTGAAAACATGTTTCATGCGAGCTTTTATTTATTCATTGAAACTCCTTCTTTGAGTTCTCGTTAACGAATAAATGCTGAATTTTCGTCAATAAGAAAATACCTCAATTTATGAAACCATTTTTTTCAAGTGAAAAATGTTAGTGAAGGCGATGTTTGAATAGCAAAAAATATAAAAATAAATTAAATCCTTAAACTAAATTAAAATAGATCTGTAAATATGTATGTAATAAGTTAAATGATAAATTTGTCAGTTTTATCAAATCAGTTCAAATTTTACTTAGTTTGGTGTCTTCAATCGGACAAACTAAGCTTTCGTGCCAAATGAGCCAACTGCCCCATTCAAAATTAAATCAGCAAAGCAGCGGTTCAACAAGGGTTACACGGCGTATCAGGGATAAAATATATAAATAATCAAGAAAGCCTACTAGTCCGAACAGCGGTCAAACACGGGTCGAACAGTGGTGGTCGCTCGTCAGGTGACCCCAAAAGACCACTGACTGAGATGACCTTGACTGGCGGCGCAGTGTCTGGAAAGTCACCTTCTGGGGTAACTGCAGGGAGGGAGGATTCACCTCTAGTTTTGTTAAAGGGTGTAACCAGTGAGCTGGTAAAAATTGTGTTTGATGGCACTTTGGAGGGCAATTTGGCCCGGAGTACCGTTGATGCTGCCGGGAAGTATGAGTTAATTCTCATGTCCTTGATTGCTGAGAATGCGCGTCTGAAGGGGCGCTTGGACGTTACCCAAGCAAGAGAAAGTGCATTACCCTTGGCAGGTTTGCCTGCATTTGGAGCTTAAGCGAATAGGCCGTCTGCTACCCCTGCTGTAGTTGCTGTGCCGGTTTCAGTGCCGATTGCACCAGCTAAACCAGTCGTTGAGACATGGTCTCTTGTTGTAAAAAGCAAGAATAGTAAAGCTACGCCTCAGTAGGTGGTTAAGGACGTTGTTGACAAGGTGGGCCCTACACTTGGTGTACGGGTACATGAAGTCAAGCCGATACGTGGTGGTGGGGCACTCATTCGTACCCCTTCAATCGCTGAGAGAGATCGAATTTCTAAGAACGCTAAGTTCGCGGAAGTCGGTCTAGATGTAATAATCAACAAGAACGTGAACAAACGTGTAGTTGTCCAGGGGGTTCACTCCCAAATTACCTTTGACGAGTTAATGGGGGATTTGTATGAGCTGAATCTCAAGGGCAAAATGAGTGAGGATGACTTCCGTAAGGGCGTTAAGCTGGTTAGTCCTCCTTGGAAGGTGGGAGAGGGCGTAGTTTCGAACGTCATATTGGAGGGTTGTGGCATTGCCATGGAATCGTTTCTTGACGTCGGTCGTTGCTACGTCAAGTGGTTTTCATTTCATGTGAGGGCTTAAACGCGGCACCTGGGTTGTTATCGGTGCATGAGTCTGGATCATAGAGTGAAAGACTAGAGTTGTGGTCAGTCTGGCCACATTGCTAGAGTGTGCGGCAATCCGTTGAATTGCCGCAATTGTGCGTTTAAGGGCTTGCCCTCTGCGCACCGCATGCTTACGGAGGCGTGTCCTCTGCATAGTGTTGTGCTGGCTAGGGCGAGAGTAAATCATTAGTATGAGTCTGAGAATCAATTGTCAGGGTGCTTTTGCTGCCATGTGTGATTTGGGTGCATTGATGCTTGATGGTCGCATCAGCTTTGCTCTCATTCAGGAGCCTTATTCAACCAATGGTTGTTAACGTGGCTTACCCTCTTAACATGAGTTTGTGTATGTGTGGAAGGTATCTTTGGAAGTGTGTATCTGGCGAGCTTGTACTGCAAGTTCGGTGATCCACTTGAGCCCTATCTTGCGTATATGGACTCACTGCTGCTTCTTTCGAGTAGCAAGCCACTGGTCCTGGGTTTGGATGCGAATGCATCATCTCCTATGTGGTTCAGTAAGGCACCCAGACATGCGTCTGGTTACTAGAACCACACTAGGGGTGAGATGCTGAGTGAATGGTGTTTGAGTAGATGTATGAGTGGTATAAGCCAGTGGTATACGTTCGATGGGCCAAGAGGGGTGAGTGACATCGATCTTACGATCGGTAACAGCTTAGCTTTCGGTATGTTTGAATTTGAGTGGAGAGTGCGAGCTGGATGTGGTATAAGTGATCATAACTTAATAGAAGTTGTGCTCACTTACGAACGAGTGTTGCGTGATCGGGTAAATGTTAAGTGATTGAACAATTTAGGTGTCTGAGTGTGGATGAGCAAATTGCTCTACTGTGTGAATGGGTCGAGGGTGTAAACGACACTCTGCTTGCGAGAAGTCAATTAACAAATCGTAGTAGAGTGAAGTGGGGACACGGGAGCTATGAGGGAAGAGGAGACTGCGTCTGAGGAGGAGACGTCTGAGGAAGAAACTCCAAAGGGCTAGAGTGGTTAGGGATCCTCAGGTACTCCAGCATAGACAGCGATATAAAGAATGTCTGAGTGAGTACAAGCACATGCTTGTAAAAGTGAAAGAAAAAGAGTGGAGAGATTTTGTATACCGCTGTAGAGATGATCCTTGGTGCATGGCATATAAAATATGCCGTGGGAAGGGCAGATCTACAGATGTAAATTGTATTCGACTTGGAGATACCATTCTGTCTGAATGGGGTGATTGTGTCCATTCTTTGTTTAGCTCTATCTTCCCAAGATCGGAAGGTGATATCTCTTCTCAATCCAGGGAAGAGACGGATCCTCCATCCTTGAGGGAAGGTGAGATTGAGTATGGTATCAGTCTTTTGCGAAGTCGAAAGTCTCCTGGTATGGATGGTATGACTGGAGAGATGGGTAAAACCATCTTTAAGGTTATTCCTGAGTATCTTGAGGCTATGTATACAAAATGACTGAGCCCTACTTCCCCACTGTGTGGAAGGAAGCAAGAGTGATTGTGCTCTTGAAGTCGCCTGATAGGTTCAGGAGCAATCCTCGCTCATATCGGGTCATCAGCTTACTTCCAGTGCTTGGAAAAGTACTGGAAACGGTTATGATAGAAAGGCTTCTTGAGTGTGAGAATGCGAGCCTTTGCGAAAATCAATTTGGTTTTCGTAAGGGCAAAGTGTGGTTGATGCGTGGATGTATGTTAAGAATGTTGTTGCGGTAAGTAGCTCCAAGTATGTCTTGGGGCTATTTATTGACTTCAAAGGGGCTTTCGACTATCTATGCTGGGAGAGGGTATTGGATAGGTTGAGTGAGGTTGAGTGTCAGGAAACTAAACTCTGGAGGAGTTATTTTTGAGACAGGCGTGCATGTGTAATTGGTGTAAACCAATGTGTGTGGATGGATGTTGTTCGAGGCTGTCCGCAGGGGTCTATCAGTGGTCCATTCATTTGGAACTTCATGATGGATCCTTTGCTAAGGCAGCTCCTTCAACAGTATAAATGTTGTGCCTATGCTAATGATCTCCTTGTGTTGGTTGAAGGCCAGTCTCGTGCTGAGTTGGAAATCAGAGCAGGGGCGGCCATGAGCATAGTGTGCAATTGGGGGATAGGTGTGGGTGTGAGTGTGGCCTTGGACAAGACCGTGACGATGCTGCTGAAAGGCAAGTTATCGTAACGTCGACCTCCATGTGTAAGAGCGAATGGGGTTAGCCTCAGATATGTGACTGAAGCCAAATATCTGGTGATAACCATGTATGAACGTATGAATTTTGTTGCCCATTTAGTGGCACTTAAGAGCCGATTGCTATCGGTCATAGGGTGTGTGCGTCGTCTACTTAGGAGTGAATGGGGCCTCAGTAGGCGGGCTGTGCGGCTTATGTATGGGGGCCTATTTGTTGCTTGCGCAACTTTTGGTGCTCCTGTATGGGGTCACGTGGTCAGGTCTGCTGTGGGATATCGAAAGATACTCTCTTGTCAGAGAGCCATTATGATTGGGTGTATGCCAGTGTGTCGTACGGTATCTACGGATGCCTTGCAAGTGTTGTTAGGGGTACCTCCTATTGATCTTGTGGTAATGCAGCTATGTGTTACTTATGGGATCAAGAAAAATGTGCCTTCCTTATTGTTCGAATGGGTCTCGCACTCTAATGTAAGGAGTATGAATGAGGGTGAATGGAAGGCCTTGCTGTGTGAATGTGTGAGATCTAGATGGCAATCTAGATGGAATGAATCCTTGAGCGGTAGGGTCACGTATAAATTTTTACGTGATGTTATGTTTGTGGATGGTCACCCTGACTTTCGCTTTAGCTTAAGCCTGGGTTTCCTTTTGACTGGGCATGGTTCTTTCAATGCTTTCTTGCATGAAAGAAACTTGAGTGTGACTGCGGAGGGCAGTTCGTGAGGACTGGTTGCACGTTCTTTTATGAAGACATTCGTGATCTGCGTGCAATGGGTGTGTTACGTGATAATGCGGATTTCGACCTATTAAATGCGCTCGCTACTGGCGAACAAGTTTCTATGTTGGATCAGTATGTATGTCAGATGTTTGAGAGGCGGCGAGCCAGGAGCTCTTGAGTTAGTTGTATTTTGTTCTGCTTGTGTGAATGTGTTGGTTCAAATTAAATGGTGTGTGTTTGTGGCTCTTCTCGTTTTGTTTGATTTTTACATTTATGTTTAGCTGGTTACCAGTCCGGGGCTGTGATGAGCTAAAATTGGTAGTAGTATGCTTTAGTATGCTACGAGGTCCGACCAAAGACTTAAAAATTGCTACCACGGGCAGTCAGTAGCCCCTTGGCTTGCACCAAATTGACTGATTGGGTCGGACCTTCGGGGAGATTTGTGGTGGCTGTGTATTTATCACCTATATCGCGGGTAGAGCTACTCAGCTCTGTGTAGGTTTGCATTCTCAAACCGGGTACCGTACCCCAGAGTACGGAAGAGGTTTTAAATAGGCCTCCACCCCTACCAAGGGTTGCGACATGTCATCACAACATTTGGCTAAATTGGTACCTTTGAACCATCAAAGGGGCGTTGGCCGACGCAATATTTCGGTCCCACGTTATGGAGCATCGTCGAATTAAGCCTACACGGCAGGTGTCTACGTAAAACACTTTGGATTTCTGGGTCGAACAGTGGTTGTCTTAAAACAATATTTTATCATAAACGAGCTAATGCCAAAACAAAAACATATACTGGCAAAAACAACACAAAAAGCAATCAAACAAAATATCCACGCACAAATAAAAACAAGAATTTTTTATCAAAAAAGTGGTCAAAAATTTTAAGTCCTGATGTATTGTTTTGACGCACCAATACTTTGTTTCACAAATTCTAATTTAGTTATAAAATAAAATTTAAATTTTGAAATTTTTTCGATAGTTTTTTTCTATAATCTGACGTTTGTGACAGCTGTTTTAAATTTAAAAAGATAAAAGTTGGCACTCAAAAGTAGACACTTTAATAAAAATTTTAAGACCCTAAAGAAAGTTTTTTGCTTAACAAAAACTCATTCTACAGGTTATTAAACTATAGGGCTTGGCAACTTTTTTTGGGAAATATTCTGCAATTTTGCTTCATTGAACTTTCTTGAATTGGAAAAAAATTTGTATTGAAATATTATTTTTTTTAATAAGCATTTATAATTAATTTTTACGCATGAATATTTTCTATAACATATTATTGCTTCTAACCTCTTGATTGATATTTTTGCGTAGTCCTCTCATTTAAGCAGCCATATTGGAATATCCTCTTGATTAAAAAAATTAGGCCATTCAAAAGTAGATTGAAAAAAATATTTTGCCCATTGAGAGTATTTTTACGCTCGAAAATTGTTTGTACAAACCATTTAACTTTGGTTTTAATGACATTTTTAATGATGTAAGCTCCAAAATTTTATGTTTTAGCCGGATTTTCCTCATTTTACTAACTATCAAAATTTGAGCTTAGTGAGTTTTTGATAGTATTCTCCTTTTAACTGCCATATTTATTAAATTTTAAATGATTTAAAAAAGTATATAAAATTTTAAAGTAGATAAAAATTTATAAGTAGACACTTTAATAAAAATTTGAAGACCATAAAAGTTATTTTTACTCAAAATTGGAATTTGAGCTGTGCAAATTCAAAACAAATCTTCACCTACACTACTCCATCTATCCACCCTCCAACTAACTATCACCCATCTTCCGAATCAACACAATGCTTACGCATTTATAGGGGGCATCCCCTGAGCGTTGGTTAAGTCTAAAAAAAAAAAAAAACTGTAATGAGCAAGGAGGAGGCTTCAGTGGAGTAAATTATCGAAAAGTGGTATATTGAATTTAAACATTGAAATATTTAAAATGTCGATAAAAATTTGAAGCCGATATTTTTATTCAAAAACTGTAATGCGCATGGGGGAGGATTTAATTGACAGAGTAGGACCCATTATTTATGTTGTTTATTATTTCTATATCATATCATTTCTATATTTAAATACATATATAAAAAATTTGAACCTTATTCGGCCGCTGTTCGGACAGAAGTTTTAGAAGTGGCTGATGTTCGACCTTTATTTGTCCAAAAATACTTAATAGTGATCGATTTTTGACTCTTGTTCGGTTAATGTTTGAGCCTTGTTTGGTCGCTGTTTGACCGCTGTTCGACGTTAGTTAAAACAATTTTGTTACTTTGGCTGAGCAAATTACACATACTAACTCAATTGAGCTACTTAATTTAAAAATAAATAAATAAATAAATAATCTATTTGACATAATTCAGCCATTCGAAATAATGGAGAAGTCAAGCCAATTGAGCCCAATAGGATTATTTGCCAAGCAAGCCAATTGAGCCAACTAGTTCAAAACTTTTGAAACATCACCCTAACAAATGGTGATCAATGCGGGCCATAAGCTTATTGTACTTCTTGCAGATGAACTTAATTTTGACAAGATGAGATAACATCTCCCGAATGTTCACCGTTATTACTACATGTAGGTTGTCGCGCATTCTTAATTCATACAATACTTGAACAAAAGTAGGTACAAAATACAGTTTTAAATATTTTTTGTTAAATTTTCAAAACCTTTTGTGAATGACTAACATTTTTTGTTGATTGTATAGATATTTTATGCTTTTGTTTCTTGTTAGCGACTGGCAAAAGGAATATTTTTTTTTATATAAGCCGACAACAACAAGTTTAATTAATTTTATCGCATAAAATATGAACACGTTGTTCGCGCTGCTCCTGCTGCTGCGTTCTGGCAGACTTTTATTCACACGCTTTTCTGTTCGTCCTTTCGTTCGTTTGTTCGCACATTCCATTCACATCGTTTCATGATTAAATACAAGAATTTGTTGCATACACTGTGGCACAGAGCATAGCAAGCCGTAAAGACACATAACCGTGACTTAGATTTATTAAAATTTCAGTATTGCTGCTGATTTCTTAACTCCTTCTGCTGGTGGTGCTGCTGCCTCAACCACTCTCCGGGGAATAGGATCGTTGGGAGTAGCTTACAAAAGTTTTGCGCTGCAGGTGTTTGCCATGTCATTGGCATGGCTTAAATTGAATTATTTTATGGTAAAATATTAAGCTTTCACCATGCCAACGTGTTAGTTTTTGTGATAGAAAGTTTTGCTCATTAAAATGGATTGAAATAATTTCAAGCGCATAAAATGAAGCAATAAAGTGACGCTTATATGGTAAAGCCGAGTGTAATTAATATTTTTGTCGACAAACAGGTAGAAGGTAGAGCAAAAATTAACATGATTCAAGAGGATCGAACAGGTTGAGTAAGATTGTGCCTAATAACTTGAAAGAATTGACATGTATTTTGACTTGAAAGTGCTGAATGAGTTTTATCAGTGAACTTATTTAGTTCTGATACTATTTATATAGGCTAAAAAACTGCAACAATAACGAAAAATGGCAGTACAAACAGAGTTCATTGCAAATTAAGATTGATTAAAGGATATTAATGTTAAAAGAAAAAAAAAGAAATTTTTTAAAATGTCATGTTGTCGTTGATAAATGTCTTGAGCTATAGTACACTTAACCCTTTCTAGTCGCAACTCCAAAAAAATTACGAAAAGTTCATACTGGGATAGAATCTACCTTTTCATTGCAATATCTCCTTAAACAATGCAAACAAAATATAAAACTAGCAAGGAATTATTTTCGACTGGGTCAAAGTTAAAGTAGCCCCACAGTATATTCTTAGTTATGCATGTTTTGAAAGATTGATGACGTCACTTCATATAGAGGATGGCCGTGGTGTTGCCACCACTCAAATGCAGAACACGTTTAATCTATAGAAAATTTTGTGGTGAATATGCTGTTCATACACACATTTTTGTGAAATTTATAAAAGTTATGCTACTTTGATGACGTCATTTTGTATGGGAGATTAGCCGAGTTTTTATACGATTTTGTTGAATTTCAAACTCGAAGTTAATTTTAATATTCTTAGCATCATTATAATTCCTTAAGTTATTTTTTTTGGAATTTTTAGAGATTTAATCGTTTTCATAGAGTTACTTTGTATGGGCGATGCTCATTGTTTTTATACTATTTTGGCAAATTTGAAGTATGTATAAGCTGAATATTTGAGGCCGGAGCTTATGTGCAAAATTTCAAGTCATTAAATTAATTTTTGTGGCATTTAAAGAGATTTTACTTTTTTGTAAAGGTCACTTTGTATGGGAGATAGACGCCGATTTCATCCAATTTTGATTCCATTATATTGTGAATTTTTGCGACAAAATTTTTTATAAGTAAAATTCCAAGTCACTACGTTAATTTTTGTGGCATTTAGAGAGATTTTAGCGATTTGATAAAGGCACGATATATTGGAGTTAGGCGTGAATTTCATCCGATTTTAACAAATTTCAAGATAATGGTGAATATTTTTCTTTAAAGCTTATTCAAAGCTTTCTTTGTTTTGATATAGTAGCTTTGTATGGGAGCTAGGCGTGGTTTGCATCCGAGTTTGCTTATTTTCGAACTGTATCTTTCTTTTTTTTTTAAATAAGCACACAAAATCACAGACAAACAGACAGACATGCAGGCACACAGACGGGCTGAAAGATAAACACACAGACGGACATGGCTAAATCGACTCAGGAGGTGATGCTGATAAGAATATATATACTATTCTGTAATTGCCATGCCTCCTTATTCGCGCAATAAAGGCAGTGACAAAGTTATTATACCCCTTACGCAGTACGCGGTTTAAAATCAAGAATGATTTAAACTATCAAACATTTAGGATTTGTATTTAAATCATAGAAAATCAACATAATTAATAACAAGGTCATATAGAAAACTTTAATCAAATGGTAGAGCCCGACCAAAACACACTGAAACAGCCTGAAGATTTACCAGCAAATCTAAAAACAACTTTAGTAACCATGCTTTGTTAGTGGTGAACTCCAATAGACTGTTGGACTCCATATAATAACGTAAGTATAAACAAACTACCCTGCAAACCAAAGTTTCCGAATTTGTCTGAATTCCGATAAGTTCGTAACTATTTCGATAATCCTTAACGAATTCGTAACTATTTCGCAACAGTAGTTTCGGAACATTTCCGAATAATTCGATAGAGTTCCGAGATCAAATTTTCAAATTTAAATTGCACTGCTTTTACCAGCAAGTAAAAAAACACCAACAACAAGCACGCGCTGTATTTACCAACAACGACAAGAAAAAAACAAAAACACACACGCGCTGTATTGTTGCGGTGCAGCTGCGCCTGTGAACGATTCCGCGAATTACAACAATCATGAAAATCTTGAAGTTGCTGTAAAAGAGTGGAAAGAGTTAGGCGCTGACGACAGCTGTTTTAAATAATTTGCCATTTGTAAAATAATTTAGTTTGAAACAACAGAGCTAAAATGTAAGTGGAGAAAAATGTGTTTAGTGAAGTGAATTACAATTAATATGTTGTGCATTTAAATCAAATTCGTAAAAAAAAAATTAAACAATTAAACGTTGTGATAAATAACAAATAAAAGATTGAAAAATAATAAAGTGGTAAAAGAAAAAATGTCCCGGCAAGCCATTAGGAAAAGCGTTAAGCGAGAAGCTGGGAATCTTTTAAATTCAATACTTTCCCCAGATTCCATGGAAAATAGAGAAAGCGACAATTCTTTACGAATCTGTTAATAATTTGTTACGAATCTGTTACGAATTCGTTACGAATCTGTTACAAATTCGTTACGAATACGATGCTCAAATTCTTTACGAATTTGTTACGAATTCGTTACGAATACGATAATCAAATTCTTTACGAATTTGTTACGAATTCGTTACTAAAATTCCTTCCGAATTTGTTACGAGAATTCGTTACAAATTCGTGTCAACCCCTCCATACGATTTTCGTTACGAAATCGCTACGAATTCGGATTCCGAACTCGGAATGATTTCGAAAAATTCGTAACGAAATCGTTACGAATTCGGAAGCTTTGGTTTGCTGGGTAAAGTAGCTTTGTATGAGAGCTAGGCGTGGTTTGCATCCAATTTTGCTTATTTTCGAACTGGATCTTTCTTTTTTTTAAATAAGCACACAAAATCACAGACAAACAGACAGACATGCAGACACACAGACGAGCTGAAAGATAAACACACAGACGGCTGTGGAAATCTTAGGGATGAAAATCTAGCGGCTATCTATCGTCTATGTTTAAAGGTAATATCACTTCGTCCAATTCTCTTGAAATAAGCAACTCGTATGCCGATTACTTTAAGGAGGTCTTTTGTCTTCCTACCACCTTATCTGAAACTTCTCCTAGCTCAACTATTATAGTTGATAGTTTATATTTAACCCAGGAAGAGATTTCTAATGCAATAAAAGAACTGGATATACTAAAAGGGACCAGGACCAGACTTAATACCTACAAGCTTTTTGATGCGATGTTTAGACCAACTGCTATTGCCATTACACATAATCTTTAACGAATCACTGGTTTGTGGGACATTTCCTTCATATTGGAAATCATCCCATCTTACGCCAATTTACAAGAATGGTGATAAAAGATCAGTTGAAAATTATAGAGGCATAGCAATCTTGTCAGCCATTCCAAAACTTTTTGAAAAACTTATTTGTGAAAAGCTAACAAGTTTCATTAACCCACGTCTAAATGAGCAGCAACACGGGTTCCGAAAAGGGCGATCTACCACCACTAATCTCATGATTATGGTATCAGATGTTTTAGTCAAAATGGAAAAAGGGCACCAAATAGATGCTGTTTATACTGATTTCAGTAAAGCTTTTGATCGAGTTGATCACAACATTCTTATATATAAGTTAGAAAAATTTGGTGTTGCGGGGTCCATACTAAGTTGGTTAAAATCATATTTAAACGGCAGATCCCAGTTTGTTAAATTCCAGGGAGTTCTATCGAAAAAATAGCAGTCTCCTCGGGAGTTCCGCAAGGTAGTCATCTTGGTCCTCTTCTTTTCAACATATTCATATCCGATCTGTCAGAAGTTCTTAACGATATCCCACATCTTATGTATGCAGATGATTTAAAAATGTACTATGCAATTCAATCAGATGCAGATGCAAATTTTTTGCAATCAAAATTGTTGTCTCTTGAGCAATGGTGTTTTCAAAATAAACTACATCTTAATGTCAATAAATGCAATGTTATTAGCTTTTCTCGTAAAAACAACGTAACATTACATACCTACTACCTCAATAGTACCGAACTAAAAAGGGTCAACCATATAGTGGATCTTGAAGTTGTCTTAGATTGCAAGATTCGCTTTAATCTGCACTATGATAAAATTGTGTCCAGGGCCAGCAAACAGCTCGGTTTTATAAAAAGACGTGCAAATGAATTCAAGAATATATGGGTCACTACATCCTTGTACCGTGCATTAGTGCGCCCAATACTTGAATATGCATGCATAATTTGGAATCCATCTTTCGATTCCCATAGAAAAATAATTGAGTCTATTCAAAAGAAGTTCTTACTATACGCGCTTAGAGATATGTACAACCCCCATGATTATTGTAGCCTTCCATCATATGAACATAGACTCAGCCTTTTAACTTTGATGCCACTATCAACAAGAAGATCGTTATTGGGCTCATGCTTCACATTTGATGTAATTAAGGGTGCTATTCACAGCGAATATATTTCTAATATGATTTCCTTTAACGATCCAATTAGGCGCACTAGGCATACTCGATTGTTAACTGAATATCAGCACCAAACTACATATGCAAATAATGAACCCATCAATCGTTGTTGCAGAGAATTTAATAATATCTCTATATACTACTCACCTTCTATGTCCAAATCCTCTTTCAAGTGAACCCTATATAAATCACTCAGTTTTCAGAATTAACCCAGGCCTCAGATAAACTATATACATGTATGGATTTATATGTATAAGCATTTATTGGTTTGTTTAATAAATCAAAATACTTTAACATCCCTCTCCAAATCTCCCATTTACGTCCCTTTGTCCTTATAGTCTTTAAGAATAATATATATACATCGTATCTTAAGTGTGTATATAGTCTCTCTTGTTTTCCTCCTCTTCTCTTATTTTTGACATGGTTTTTGAAATCATGTCAATCCGGTGGGCGCACTAAGATCACCAAATAAAAAATAAAATAAAAACAAGGAAAGGGGAGAAAAAAAAACAAAAAACTTAGTAATCTTAGTATAAGTAAACAAAACCTGTTAGAATAAGTTAGAATAAGTAAATTGCATTGCCTTGTTTGGCCAATACATAAATAAATAAATAAATAAATAAATAAAGTAAAGCAAAAATAAAAACAACAACAAGAAAAGGGACAAAAACTGAGAAATTGACACTGGATTCTCATTGCCTCTGTGGTGTAGTGCGCTAAAATGCGCTTGCACAAGGCTAGCACGGTCCTGGTTCGATTCCCGCCTGCATCACAAAGATTTCTGATGAAGCCTGTAGCAGGGCCGAAATTGCAATAAAATCATCTAATGATGTTTTCCTTTTCATATTGGAAGTGTTTTTGTTGTTGTTTCTTTGGAAAAAGTTCGTTAGAGCAACCAATTGTTCTAACCTGATCTAAATCTCAATAAACGATTTTAACCTATCAAACAACTAGAATTTGTATTTAAAATCAAGAATGATTTAAACTATTAAACATTTAGAATTTGTATTTAAATCATAGAAAATCAACATAATATATAAAAAAATTGAAAATTTTTTATTTCTCTCAAATTCCATGGAGTTTCATGTTGTTCTATCGTTGTTGGACCAATGGATTTGTAGAAAAATTTGATAAAGTAAACCCTATTTTTCTTTACTGTACGTTCTCTCTAATTATGTTGTACTTTTTCTCCATGATACAATTACTAGGCCCAATGGTAAGTGGACACATGACGCAACCAATTATTTCTTAAAAACAATGTAGCTGCGGGGACTCGGAAGTCTGTTTACAATTCTCAATTACATTTGTTCGGACATGGCCGCTAAAACACTGATGACATTTACCTTACACAGTAAGCGACGCTGGGAGTAGGTATGCACACAATAGGAGAGAACCAAAATATAACTCACAAAATTGGAGAGAACACAAATAAATTTACCGCAAATCCTCTTTACGCTAAATACACTACGAAAACGAAATAGAACTTACCGAAAAGAAGCAAAGAAATGCAAATGACGCCACAAATTATTTCCACAATAATTGTTACAATTTAATGAACGAATTTATTACCTATTATCTAGCACTTCAAAGTTAATTGGGCCTATTCTGCCAGACCTGTTATTCTGTTATGCATTTTCTGTTATGAATCATAAAAGATGCCGACCATAAAAGATCTGTTAAAATTGGTATTCTTCTTTTCGAACTTTTATGGTATTATCAATGTTATCAATCTTTGAAAACAAAAATCTATTACAATTCCATTAACTTCTGTTATGAAACAGCTGATTGCTGTCAATAAATTAAAAAATAAATTAACGCAAGTTGAAGGAGTTATCGCTTTCAACATGTAAATTGCAAATATTTTACAAAATTAGCTCAAAAGAAGTGCCGTGTATTAGCATTGCCGATTTGTTTTAATTACTTGTTTGAAAACAATGTCCGACTGGGAGGACGACCCAGAGCAGAAGCTCAAATTTCAATAAAAGTCGTAACTGACGCAGTTATGGTGAGGGTGGAAGCGGAAGAGACAGAGGTGACCGCGTAGGTTACAAACATAAAGAACATCGTGGAGTCGAGCCAAAACAACCGAATGACAATCGTTATGGCGGTGATAGTGGTAGCTCATCCTTCCAACGACAAGATGTTGAATGCAAGAGGGAGCGAACTATTGACTACGATGGAGGCGATGCAGGATAATGGACGCAACAACAAACGTAGTAACATAAAGAATAAAATTTTAATTTTGATAAAAGGCAGAAAAATGTATCTGTTATTCTGTTGTGTTTCAGAACAGTTTTGATAACAGGTTTTGTCATGTAGAACAGATATTTTCATGAGACCATTCGTCAGTTTTTACCACTCGAGTAACAATCGTCGTCAGCCGTAATCGCACGCAAGAAAAAAATGCATATACAGTGGTGGTCACGAATTTAGCACACTTAAAAAAGTAAAGTGAATACTTATATTTTCCATTTATTTGTTGTAAATTTTTAATTAACTTTTTTTTAGTGTATATATTATGTCTTCTTTATTTCTTATATACATTTTTTTATTTCAAAACTTTTTCTTATAGGACTTAAAATCAAATAAAATTTAAAAATAAGCATTTCGACTTGGTCATGAATTTAGCACACGAGCAAAAAAATGTCTAGGATGAAAAATATAATCAAAATTGATTGCATAAAACTCAATATTTCGTAGAAAATCCCTTATTCTTAATTACTGCATCTCATATCCTTGGTAAACTTTTGACCAAAGCCTCACAACGGTACTTTGGAATACTATACCGAATCATTTGGATTTTCCTAAACAAATCTAGCAAATTTTTGGATTTTACTGTTAGTATTTGCTGCTCGACATCCCTCCACAGATTCTCAATCGGGTTTAAGTCCGATGATTGCGATGGCCTCTTCAAAATATCAATATGTTTGTCTTTCAAGCAACTCTTAACTATGTGAGCACTGTGCTTTGGATCATTATCCTGCATAAAACGCCATTAAAGTTGCAAATTATCCTCTTGAAACGGTATCATGGTATTGACAAGTACGTTTTTGTAAGCGTGCTGATCCATTTTTTGGTAAATTTTAACAATCGGACAAACTCCGTGCCAAGAAAACGCCGCCCATACCATAACATTTCAGCCACCCTGTTTAATCGTCTTGAGCGCTTACTTTGGATTGTGTTGCATGTTTTGAGGACACCACACATATTGTTTGCTGTCAGATGCGAACCGGCAAAACTTTGCTTTATCCCTACAAAGCACATTTTTTCAAAAATTCGTTGACTTTTTAAATATTCTTTTGCAAACGCAAGACTGCATTTAATATTTTTTTGCGACACATGTGGTGTTTGTTGGGCTATAAAGCTACGGAAATTGTTTTCATTCAAGCGTCTTTTTATGCCTTTTCAGGATACATTTATGCCATAAAAATAAATAAATAATCTGGCCATTTCAGCCCTTGGAAAGACTTTAACGTAGCTTCTATTGGCCAATTGTGTTGTGCGTGTTATTAAATGTTTAATCACATATGATCGAGAACTGGACCTATGTGTTTTATGCTGACTCCAAACGGCTTATGTTCTCAAGAAGCTTTACATGGCAATTTTTACTCTCTGAGGTTTGCCATTGTCTGCAGAGAGGTGACGACCGAACAGAAAAATTAATTCAATTGAAAGAACTTTCTGTCTGAGCTGGAATTGAACCCGGGCTACCGCGGTTCTTTAGCTTAGGGGCCACGCACTCTACACTCTAGGCTACGGCCGCCACATTTATGCCATATTTTGATGAAATTTAATTTTAAATTTTATTTGAGGTTTTAAAAGGATCACTAAGTGAAGCTCTATAAATCAAATGGCCCTCTCTTGCTATTGTTTTTCGCGCTCTTGGTCACTATTTTACATTTTTAATGATCTTATACTGCTTTACATGTTGTAATGCGTTATGTAATAACTTTCACGAACATCTAAGAAGCAGAGCAATCTCTGAAACTGTGCTTCCACCATTTTTCATTTGTTGAATCAAATGCCGCTGAGCCTCTGAACATCAGTAGCCTTTCGCCATATCTTTCTGCAATTTTTTGTTAGAACTCAAATAGAAACTTAATAAATTTAGTATATATTACTAGTAATGTTTAATTAACGAAAATAAAATACGATATGGAACAGTAATTCTAACCTGTGCTAAATTCGTGTCCAGCATTTAAACCACATTGATTCATACTACTTGAAATATGTCAGAAAATTTAAGAATATCTAAGAAACCAACTAACAGTACACAGAGTTAACTTCATAAACAATACTCAACAAAAAATATTTGATTACAATTCTCAAGCTAAGATGTAAAAAATTTCAAATTAGAGTTACTAACACAGTGTGTGCTAAATTCGTGACCACCACTGTATACCGCTCGAGTTCGTAAACAACGATTGCTGCAAAGCACACTTTGTCACGATTGCGCATTGATGCAAAGGCAGCCTCCAGACCACGAGATCATTCGGATGCTTCGCTTAATGCTCGAGTGTCAGCTGCTGCATGAATTTTTGTATTTTCCATACTTCTCTGACCTTCTCTAGCAGCGCGTTCTTCTTTGTGCTGTTTGTTTCCTTTTATTTTATTGTTTTCTTTTCCCTACTGTGGAGCAATCAGTATTGCAAGTAGCAAGTTTTATGACAGTAAATTTTTAAAGTAACCTGAGCTAAAATTTGGACCAATAGTGCATGAAAGCAACGAGTATATTATCTATAAGAGATTTCATTTGGCGCTCGTTATTTTTTGCTCGCCGATATTAGCCATCCATCGACAGAACAGGGTATTTTTATGGGACATTTATTTTATACCCCTTCAAAAGTGCGAGTTTGTTTACATTTTGTTTTCTATATTTTGATCATTTTGGCTGCGTGTACAAGGGAGCAAAAATATCGGTATTTTTTACTGTGCTTGCCTGTTTCTTCTTATTGGAATATCTGAAGAAATATTGCAAATTTTATGAATGAAAATAAAATTTTACAGCTTCTTATTTGCATGTGTATGGTTGCCGAATTTATTTTGTTTCCAGCTGGACATTATTGTTGTGATTTTGTTGTAGCTATATTTTGTTTGCTGCTGCAGACAAGGATTTTTAGATATTTCATTAGTTGAATAGAAAGACAGAATTCTGATTCGGCTAATGAAATAATTATTGGATAATAAAAAAATATACCAATAATATAGAATTGGTCTAGCAGTATTTAATAAATTTAAAATAAAACAAAGAAATATTGTAGATTTAATTAATGAGAATAAAAGTTATATTTGATACAAATTTTACAGGTTATTATATATATATGTATGTGTGATTTTTTCTTCCATCTTCTTTAGTTTGTTTCTGGCTGGACATTTTCCTTGTAGCAATATTTTGCTTGCTACTTTGCATACACAACCATAATTTTTAGAAACTTCATTACACCAATAAAAAGATGAAATTCTGATGATTCGGCTAATGAAATAATTATTAGTTAGGACATGAAAAATTTTTTTTAACAAAAATGCTTTTAATAAATAAAATTAACTTGAATTAACAAAATACAAACACCAAATTTCTTCAAAATCAAAGAAGAATTTATTGTATAAAGATATTCTCCGGCAGACGTTGTCCTGCCACCACCTTACTGCCATATATGAATTTTAATGCTAATCGGAAAAAAAATTTTGTTTTCACCATTTTGAGTATAGTTGCCGAGCGTATCTATATAAACTTAATTAAAAAATTTTAGTCTAATACAACCAAAACCGTCCAAAAGATAGCATTTTTGTTGATTTGTAGACGGTAAAAGAGGGTGTGGCAAAATATTTTTCTCTTAAACCATCTATGCATATATTTAATATGCAATTATTTAAATGACTATTTCTGTGGTCACAAGGAACAATGACTAAGCTCATAGTCCATAAAATAAATATTATGAATTTAATGAATATTTGAATTAAAATATATGAACCGTTACAAACGAAATATGTGCAGACGTAAGTGATACTCTACTATGGTTAAAAAGCTTTTTCCTTCATCCTTCCAAGGAATGGCAATAAAAAAATGGCGTATCGCTTTTTTACGATAGCTTGAGTTTAGTCATTCTTCCTTGTGACTACGGATTTTATGCTATTAATCTAAAATTGATCATTCTTCGAAGCAACAACAATCTAACAAAAGCACGGATCTTAATGCGCTTGTATTTTTAGTAGGGCAATTCACAATTTCGTGTATTTTGGATATTTGTGCTTTTATAAAAAATTTTAAAAATTTTCTATCAATTGTGAACGGCCTTTTTGATATAATTTGCTACAGTTGTTGTAAAACGTGAAATTCACAGCCAATTGATGAAAAGCAAAATTATTTTAATTTGGAAATTTCGCTTAACTCAATTACATGTAGAAAAAATTCTTTAAGCACAATTATTTGGTTTTTTATTCACTTATCTTCCATATCAGTTTATTTTGCCTTTACTTTTTTTATAATCAGCAGTCAGTTTGCAATTTAGTATTGCAATGTATAGTAAATTTTAGCTATGGATTTTAGTGTTGTATATATGCAAGAGCGTAGTAAATGCATTTCTTTTTATTTTCTTAGTGTAGAGTTAATATATATTTTACCATTTTGCAAATGATATGGTGCAAGACCATTTGCACTGGATTGTGAATAGCCATAGTATGTTATCAGTATTACGATGCACTGTTTTGCATTCTTATGTTATTTGTTTGTTGTTATACAGCTTTTCTGCTATGAGTTGGCCTTTGACACCTTCGCTGGCTTAACAATACTATACAGTTTTTCAATATTTTTTTCTTGTAAGGAACTTATTAAGATGCATCCTGGAGTACGAATGAAAATTTTTCAGAAATAAATAAAATTTTAAAATTGTAACAATTTTAAATGATTTTGCAGAAAGAATCATATGACTTCTAAATATGGTAAATAATACGTGGACAATGGACAGCAAAATTGTGTCATCCAAGTAATTGAACATTACAATAAAAATCATCCTGACAACAGAAAACGTACAATACTTCGCAACTTAAACTAATGTCGTATAATTTTGTTTAGTATGGTTATTTACATAAATTCTTATGTAGCTACGTTTAATAAAAATAAAATTGAATTTTTTTCGAAAAAACTCACTGTGCAGTTGTGTTGCTTTTTCGAAAAGATACCGTACCATATATCTTCAAATTATACATGCAAATTTTTGTTGTAAAATTTTTCAAAATACGAAATTTACATAATTAAAAACTTCTTCCTTTTGATCTTGTAGAGCGGGGTAATGTAAGTTGAAGTTTTCAAATTTTCGAATAAATTTAATCAAAATTTCAATTTGCAGAGCTTTTTAAAAAAATGTACAGAGCAAAATGCAATGTTTCTTATAGCATAAGATGGAAAATTTTTTAAGCTATTAAATAAGTATAAATTGATAAAAATTGTTTCATTAGTTTCATAGTGATATGAAAAATACTGAAGAAGAAATTTCTTGTTTTTTCGAAAATATAATTTTTAGCCAAAAAGCCTTTAAGCCGATTGCGCGACCGTTAGTTAATATTAAAGTGTTATATACTAAAATTCATGTTTTTAAGAGTAGAATCAGAAATCAAGGTGTCCCGGAAACTTTTCGAAAAACGTTGAAAAAGTGGGACGGTCTGATATACATATATTGTATAAATTTTTATTTTTCTTAATTTTTTTAAAATAATATTCTATTTTCATGGTTAGAAATCTTGGAATAAATTTTAATACAAGCAGTGTTAGTAAAAAAATTGATTACGAAATTCATAAATATATATTGTTCTACATTTTAATACAGTTAAAATATTAAAACGATAGGTATAAAGTAAATTAAGCTCACATTTTGGCACTCGATTTGTTTTGAGTTCTAGATGGTTTAAGAGAAAAATATTTTGCCACACCCTCTTTTACCGTCTACAAATCAACAAAAATGCTATCTTTTGGACGGTTTTGGTTGTATTAGACTAAAATTTTTTAATTAAGTTTATATAGATACGCTCGGCGACTATACTCAAAATGGTGAAAAAAAAAATTTTTTTCCGATTAGCATTAAAATTCGTACATGGCAGTAAGGCGGTGGCAGGACAACGTCTGCCGGAGAATATCTTTATACAATAAATTCTTCTTTGATTTTGAAGAAATTTGGTGTTTGTATTTTGTTAATTTAAGTTAATTTTATTTATTAAAAGCATTTTTGTTAAAAAAAATTTTTCAAGTCCTAACTAATAATTATTTCATTAGCCGTATCATCAGAATTTCATCTTTTTATTGGTGTAATGAAGTATCTAAAAATTATGGTTGTGTATGCAAAGTAGCAAGCAAAATATTGCTACAAAGAAAATGTCCAGCTAGAAACAAACTAAAGAAGATGGAAGAAAAAATCACACATACATATATATATAATAACCTGTAAAATTTGTATCAAATATAACTTTTATTCTCATTAATTAAATCTACAATATTTCTTAGTTTTATTTTAAATTTATTAAATACTGCTAGACCAATTCTATATTATTGCTACATTTTTTTATTATCTAATAATTATTTCATTAGCCGAATCAGAATTCTGTCTTTCTATTCAACTAATGAAATATCTAAAAATCCTTGTCTGCAGCAGCAAACAAAATATAGCTACAACAAAATCACAACAATAATGTCCAGCTGCAAACAAAATAAATTCGGCAACCATACACATGCAAATAAGAAGCTGTAAAATTTTATTTTCATTCATAAAATTTGCAATATTTCATCAGATATTGAAATAAGAAGAAACAGGCAAGCACATTAAAAAATACCGATCTTTTTGCTCCCTTATGCACGCAGCCAAAATGATCAAAATATAGAAAACAAAATTTAAACAAACTCGCACTTTTGAAGGGGTATAAAATAAATGTCCCATCAAAATACACTGTTCTGTCGATGGATGGCTAATATCGGCGAGCAAAAAATAACGAGCGACGAGTGAAATCTCTTATGCTGAGGTCAGATGATGCTCGTTTGCTCGGCGAGCAGATAATTTTGTTGTTGCTTCCAATGGCACATATTACACGGTGATCGTTGATCGGCGTTCAAAATATTTTTGTTGTTGCTTTCAATGCGAAACTGTCAAAAAACACTGAGAGCCAGAGCGGATGAACAATTGTTAGGGCGATCAAGATATGTTCATTTTTGAACGCTGTATATGACAGCAATCACAATCGAAGCAGTGTTGCTGAGTGGCAAAATTTAAGGTGTGTTCACTTTTAGCAGCTTAAAAGTACTAGAAGTACTGCTTTTCAACTGAAAGGTATTAAAAAAAAAGTTGCATGATACCCTTATTTTTAACAAGAATTCTTACTGGAATAAAGAAAAAAACAAGACTTGATCGCGATGAAATGATCATCATGTGACCTACCAACGATCAAAATGTAAAAGAGCGTAAAAAGTGTTCATTGAACGCCGATCAACGATCATCGAGTAATATGTGCCAATGCGAAACTGTCAAAAATTTTGGAGAATACAACAACAACCATATTGCTCGGCCATGTGTTCGCCGAGCAAACGAGCATCGTCTGACCTCAGCATTATAGATATATACTCGTTGATGAAAGTTAATCTTGAAAGCGACCAAAATTGGTAAACAAACTATTATTGAAAGTTTGTCGGTAAAATAACAACAAAGTTTTGCTTTCAATGAACATTCTTTATCCCTTCAAGACAGGAGTAACTAAAGCTCCAACACAATTAAAAAATGTTGGATGAAAACCAACACAAACTTGTCATTAATTTGTTTTTTTATGAATGTGAGAAAGTGCAGGTTTAGCAAATGTCACGAGCTGAGCTAAGTTGTGTAAGTTAGAAAGAGATCCTTCTGACAAAGAAGCGACGTGTGCTGCAAAGTTTTATTAAACAATTTTATAGAAAAAGCCCAGAAAAATGAGTATTAAACCAAAATGTATGGGGTTTTTCAAAACGAGCAGGTATTTATTAATAAAACAAATTTTGTACAACTGTTAACTTGTCAAAGAATGGCTAAAATTTTAGGTTATGTTGTGTAGTCGAACTGATAAAAACACTTCAGTCTTTAATTTTGATTCATTTAATTAAATACCTCTAATTTTGGATGTAAGACCTGCGAAATTTCTATTAGAACTTGGTGCCAGAATATGTTTAGAAAAGTACAAGAAAGGCGTAAAATATGATTTGATCAAAATTATAGGTGTCTGTGATATTTATCAAAAGCGACGAATATGGACAATTATATTACCTTTAAATTAAAATCGGTTATGTTTAATAGTAGATACAGTAAAACTGAAAATAAAAATTAGTTTAATATAGAGTTTGCTTAACCCTTGATTACTAACCTATAAAAACACCCGTAAATGAAACTCACAATTATAAGGACTCAACTGTATAAATCTTAAAAATTTTTAAATTCGAAATTAGTCAAACCTTTTTAAGTAGTTATAAATAGTTTTTTTATTAATTTTATTCACTAACTCTATGCTTAGAATAATTTTGAATGTAGTGCTACTAGGTGTAATCCACCCTACTTGTGAAATCACACGTATACGTTAGTTTAGTCAGATTTTTCACATCAACATCCTAAAACTAATAGAAACTTTATTCTGCAAACTTACTTGAGTTTCTTACAGCAATACGTGTTTAGTAATGTTTTATTTTTAAGCCTTTTTTTTCTTTATTTTTTATGTAATTGTTTGCGTTTTTTATGTCACTCATGTCAGTTTTTAGGTTATCAAAGTACGAGTCCTGGTTATAAATATATCTATAATATATAAATTTTTCTATGATATGCAACTGTTTTATTGCTTCTATAATAAAATTTTTTTTAATACATAATAAGAATATAATAAAATAACATTTTAGATACAATATATATATATATCTTGTAAAAAAAATTATATTAAATATTTTATAAGAATATTTAATAAAATATTCGTTTCATTCGCCACATAACTCATTATATTTTATTACATATTTTATCTTTGTGCGATGAATATTGAAGGCTGAAGGCTAAGTTGCTTGTGTCAGTTCCTCAAAATAATCCTTGGTTGCAATAGCATTTAAGAAGATTCGTCAAATATTTCGATTCTAGTGAAAGCCATTCGTGTGATGGAATGGTTTGAAATAGCCTCTTAAAATAAAGTTTTTTGTCAAAATATTGGTTGGTGTAACAGTTTTAAGAAATAAACTGCCAGAAATTATTTGGCGAAAAACTCTTCCTATCTGCATCAACAATTGAAATGTATGCTTTCGGATAAAATATAATGCTTTTTTTCATACATATTTTTGATGTATTTTATTTCAAAATATTAATACAAAACTTACTTGATCTAAAGCTCGTAATTTAATTCATGTGATTTATAAGTTTTCAAATTAAAATATCTTCATAAGTTGTATTTTGTTTTTTAATTTCTTACAATATTTTTCAGTATGTGCTTATTTTATAATTTATATTTTAATTTTAATATATATCAATATACGAAATTCTGACCAGGAATAAATCAATCAATTGCAGCTACTCAAAACCTTCCCAACGATATCTTGAAAGTGAGAATAGCAGTTGAAATAATTATGTTTTTTTGTATGTAATTAATTAAAAATAATTAATAAGTAATTAAATAATTAATAAAAACACGAAAAACAGCATTTTCATTAATCCGAATGCAAAAATTTTTACATTTGTTGATGGTGATTGGAACAACTTTTTCATAACTATTATTTCTGACCGTTTATATTTTTTAAACTACCACATCAGCCAATATTTTTACAAAAAACTTGATTATTAGAGATGATTTTAAACCATTCCAGCTCAAGGATGGCTATCGCTACAGCCGAAATATTTGGGGAATCATCTATACTATTATATAAAATTTCTGACTACCTTTTATATGACTTAGCATTCTTTTGCAAAAAATCGTCCAGTTTTGCGCAAAAATTGTTAAACTGTTTTTGTCTTTTTTTTTTGTCCTATGTTTTTTTGGGCGAAATTTATGTATACCAAAATGCTGGTTTTATATTTAATGTCTCAAAAATAATTTACATGAAAAAATAACCCCAATATCTCTTTCCAATCAAGGGTTATGGCTTCAAACAATTTTTTTTATACCATTGGCTATATTAATAAAAGTAATTTTCACATTAATCGTATTCAATTCCTGCTATCCACCTCGCAGTCGAATCAGCATAGAAGTTGATGGTTGACATATTTTTTCGCCAACTTGTGCGATAATAACTCTAATTAAAATCTTATTTTATAATATTGCAATTTTTTTGTCTGGTAACAACATTCGCAGAATAAAAAAAATGCAACACTGCAACTAATATTTTTTCTTTATGCGAATGAGCATAAAAACATGGATTTTCCTTGCTTTTGGCGATTGTTCCTCATGTCGTGCCTTGTTTGACATTCTTGTGTCGTAGACGTTCGTAATCGCTAGCGCTCACACTCTAGGCATTCGTATCAACAGCGATTGGTAACATGCATTTACGCATTAATTTAAATGCAGGAGGCACATTCGGTGCTCGTTTATTGACGAGACAATCGAAACGCCATTTGAATGCACTCAAGCTGTTCTCTGATGTAGAATACCAATTCAAGAGTTTGTAGAAGATTTTTTTAACAATTCGAAAAACCTTTTGTGATTTATAACAGATTTCATAAAAGATTGTCGTGCTGAATACGAATTTTGATCTCATAACAAATTTTTTGACTAGTTTTTTACTATTTCAAAAATTCCTAATTGAAAACACGATGTTGCTACACAGACAAATAGTGTCAAACTGATGTTTGAACAATGAAAAATAAAATAATGTGAGCACAAACAAGAAGTGAGCACAAACAAGATTTTGTTTCCGCTTACAGTTCGGCATTACAATGTCATGACCGACCAATTTTTACAAGCGGGGGTAAGCTCAGATTGGAGAGAATTCACCAAAATGTTGAACTAGATGTCAAAGTCAGTTGTTCGAATTGTAGTTTTTTTTTAGTTGTTGCTGTTGCGAACGGCTTTAACCAATACGGAACCAAGTTTTCATAAAGTGGCCAAAGATTTGTTTAAATCTAGTTTTTGTTTTGTTATGTTATTTACGTTAAAAAACTTGAAATTAATTATTTCTTTTTTTGTTATTAGTGTGTAACAAAAAGTTGGGTGCATTCACACCATATAACAAAAAAAACCAAACTGTACATTTTTAATTCAAGGGGCTCCACACAAACAATTTTTTTTTTTTATTATTACTAAAGAGAAAGAAGATATATTCAAAATTTTGACAGTCGATGGAGATTGTTCTAGTTTAACGGCCGAAAAAATGTCGAAATTTCTGATTCTTTGATGCAAAATTTTTAGAAAAATAAAATTTTTTTTCAATCATCAATAATTGATGCCTAAGAAGCAATACGCGTGCTCCTAATTCAAAGTTTGACGATTTAGACCGAAAAAACGGCTTAACCGATCCGGACTAAAGCTAGTCTGGGCTTTTAGGGTGTGGAAAGTGTTAAACAAACCTAGAAACATTAGTACTTTTAGGTAAGAATTTCAAGAAAACAGTATTTCTTTGTATTCTTTTCAAACTGAAATCAAGGATTCAAAATGCATAATCAAAAACGAATGCATAGCTTTTGTAGGAAATGTATTTTGGTCTTAAGAACCTTACTTTAGTTTTCTTTGCGATCATAAGTTGCTGAGATATCGATGATCAAAAAAAAGCAAAGTTCTCCTTTTCCATTCAGTATCAAATATCTCAGCAAGAAATTGACTTAGAAAAATAAAAACTAAACTAAATTTAAGCTAAATGAAGCAGCTAACTTACTTTGTTCTATGTTTCTTCTTATAATTGTGCCATAAAATGATTTTTTTAAGGAATGACCTGCGGTTAAAAACAATTATTTTATTTTTATGGGCTTGAACCACAGGACTCTTTAAAATCTATTGAAAATCTTAATGTGACTCTTATTGATCTCACTCGTGCCCACCCCTGCTCTATACTAACAAAATATACAGAGATGTATTTACAACGCTTTTGCAAATATGCAACACAAAAACCCATAGCTTATACATATTTACAATACATATGCAATACTGAATTGCAAACTGGCAGCTTTTAAGGAAAAAACGAAAGGCGAAGAAAAAAATTGATATGGATAGTGTGACCATCATAGATCTGCAACAAGTAAATTGAAAATCAAGCTACTTGAAAATATATCAAGCTTTGAGTTGACATGCAGGAACTTGATTTATTTTTTTCCTTACAATTCGCGACTGGCTTCTGAAAAAGGAATCATATGTCTGACGTGATTCTATTTTGTTTCTACCCCACATGAGTTGGTGGAAAAAGTCAAGTTTTCTACTTTTCAACTCTGGTTTCGACTCTATGCGACTGAACTGCCGTCGGAAGCGACTGAAGATCGTTTGTTTCGTTGTTCGTTTCATTTATTATGCGGAGTTAGTGTAACTTTTTTTCTGTTGTTATTGCCATAATATTAGGTGGCAACCTTATTATTTCAAAATTTGATAATTTGGAAATTCTGACAACGGATTCGGATTCAGCGACCCATTTTTGGTTTACTATTTTTTTGCCAGCCCCGAATTCATAAAACTACAAAAAATTAAGGTGGCAGCCCTATCCACCATCTTGAATTTTAGAATTCTGACTTTAGATTCGAAATCATCGACCCCTAAACACTGATAAATGACGTTTAAAACTCTTGAAAAAACATATTATTAGGTGGCAACCCTATTATTTCAAAATTTTATAATTTGGCAATTCTGACAACGGATTCGGATTCAGCGACCCATTTTTGGTGTACCATTTTTTTTGCCAGCCCCGAATTCATAAAACTAAATTAAAAATCATGGTGGCAACCCTATCCACCATCTTGAATTTTAAAGTTCTGACTTTATATTCGAAATCAGCGACCCTTTAACACTGATAAATTATGTTTAAAACTCTTAAAAATACAGATTATTAGGTGGCAACCCTATTATTTCAAAATTTTATAATTTGGCAATTCTGACAATGGATTCGGATTCAGCGACCCATTTTTGGTGTACCATTTTTTTGCCAGCCCCGAATTCATAAAACTAAAAAAAAATCAAGGTGGCAACCCTATCCACCATCTTGAATCTTAAAATTCTGACTTTAGATTCGAAATCAGCGACCCCTTAACACTGATAAATGATGTTTAAAACTCTTAAAAATACATATTATTAGGTGGCAATACTGTGGTAAAAATTTAGGTGGCAACCCTAACCTCCATCTTAAATTTTAAAACTGTGACATTATATTCGAAATCAAATCCGTTGTCAGAATTTAAAAATTACAAGAATTCGCAAAAATAAAAAAAAATCTAGGTGGCAACTCTATCCGCCATCTTAAATTTTAAAGTTTGACATCATCTTCGAAATAAGCTACCCCTAAAACTTCCAACCACGGAGTCCACAGAATCCTTAAAAGTCCTATTACGCTTGAGCTCTCTCTAAACAAGCTCATTGAATTTTTTGGATACTTGCTTTAATTGGATACTTGCCTTAAATTTTAAGCTTTTCAAGCTTTTTGCCGAAAGCATCAAGCTTTCCTTTACTTGAAACTTCGTGCCGTTCGCTCTTAAGCTAACATACTTCCAAGTCGCAAGCTGTCGTGGGCTTATTTATATTCAATTACAAGCTATACTTGATTCAAAATTATCAAGCTCAAGCTAGCTTGAACTTGTATTTTAAGCAAGTACTTGAAATAGAGTTTCAAGTAGGCTTGTGCAGTTCTCTGGTGACCATCTCACTTTTGCAGCATTCGGGGGTAATCGGCAAAAAATTCGGGGACATTGAGCCAAACTAGGGGATATTTTTCTATAAAAACAGGGATAATTAAGAGATTCTTTTCACCGCCTCGTGTAATGCCTCCAAAGTTGACTATAACATTATCAGCACCAAATCCAACAATTTTTTGTTTCAAATCAAATGTGGTCGCTGGAGTGAATATGACATCAGCTATCGAAATGACTATTCGGTGGTCAGTTGCACAACTTTAACTTTCACACCTTCTAGTGGAAACAGGAGCAAAGCAAATTTGTCAGCTTGAGGGTTAGTGAAAAAAGAACCAATATTTTGTAAAGAAGCAGGCTGACATAGACATCTTGTGTTTTTCTGTTTCTAGGTGTGATTCAATATAACTTTTCCCACTATGCGCAAAATTAAAATCTTGATGGCAAAAATTACAACTAACGTGATCACTGTGTTTATTTTTATGTTTCCTTATAAATTGTTATTTACTTTGTAAATATGAGGTAAATAATTTAATTAATTTTATTAATTTTATTTATTTAATTTTAATTAATTTGTTAGTACAATAAGAACCAAGTTCTTTTCAAGTACAAAGCATGACACAAGTGATTTTGCTTAAATTTAATAATTAACAAAATAAGATAAGCAGTAAAAATCTTATTGACTTATATAAATAATAACATAAATATAAATATAAATAAGGATAGAGAGGAAGGATAGATAATTAGAAGAAAAAGTGAAGAAAAGATTAGTGAACTGAATATTGTTAAGTATTTTGTAGAGAAAAATATTTAAGAATGGCATACTTGAATTTAAGTTCAACAACTATAGTTTTGAGATTAGTTGGTAGTGAGTTCCATAGCCTTATGGCATTAATGAAAAATAGTCTTGTTGAGTTTTGATAATTAAAACTAGGCAGGATGAGCATTGGACTTCTCAGAGACTGACCAAGTTGTAGTTTCTCATGGAGATAGAAAGGAGTTTTGTGTCTAATTGTGTCGAACGTAATAAGCATTTACGTTTTCTCATTTAAGCGTTTTATTTTAACACTTGTTGCCGTGAAATACGTGAACTAGCTATGTAATTTAATTATTGAAATCCTAATTAGGTTCGAGATCGGAAAGAAAAGCAACCTTTATTTGCGTTGTTTACTTTCCTACCATTTTAAACAATATCTGCAACTCTGTCAAAACAACGTCAAATGAAAGCACTTGAACTCACACCCAGAGTTGCCGATAGTAGTACTATTGTAGTAATACTTTGGTAATTAAGTAATCTAGTACTAATCTTAACACATAAAAGGCAAGCATACTGCTAAGCGCAGTCTCACTCAAACTGTAATTATTTGTTTGCCATTATTACAGTGCTTTTACAACATTTAGCGTCCTCAAAAATGTTCAGCCTGAAAGTATGCACAGAAAATGCATTTGTTACTTATCAGTGACAAGATATGCTTCTAACAATAGTACGTTTATGATCTAACTACTTTTTTTCATCCTTTTATAAATAAGTTATGACGAGTTTAATGAAATTATTTTGATGAATTGTACCAAAAAATATAATTGTATCAGCCGCGAAACGACACCTTAGTTGCGATCGACTTTTTGCACTTTTACACTTGAACTAATTTTTCAACACAGTTTCAATACTCAAAGTGTTATTTATTTATTTACTTATTTATTTATTTATTTATTTATTTATTTGTTAACGTCTATGGACAATATCCTTACAGACTAAGCAACATAATTTAAAAATAATACAATAAAGATTAAAACTAGTTTTTATTTAACAACAGTGTAATAGTGGTTTTAAAAGCAACTTTGGGCATAGAAAAATCGAGTAAGTTATTATTATAGATACTGTTTAAAGCTATAAGAGCTCTATTAATTGGCTCATTAGTGGCATAATTAGTTCTATGACAACTAATGTAAAAATAATTCGAGCTTCGTAAAGACTTTTGCGGAATATTAAACGATATTTATTTAAGTAAGTTTTCACAAATAACATTTCCATTAATCAGATCATAAATAAACATGATACTATGCAGTAGTCTTCTATCTTCGAGAGATGAAAGACCAATAAGCAACCGACGTGTCCTATATGAGGGAAGAGGTTCAGGAAAACTAAAAGAGCGCAAAGCAAATTTTAAGAATCTTTTTTGAACTTTTTCCAGTCTAGCAATATGTATCGAGTAAAAAGGACCCCAAATAAATGAGGCGTATTCAAGGCTAGATCTAACAAGGGAAGTATATAATGTTTTTAGTGTGTAAGGGTCAACAAACCCAACACTATTTCGCCTAAGAAACGCTAAAAGTGAATATACTTTGGGGATAATTCTATTTAAGTGAGGGCTAAAAGTTAAGCTAGAATCAAAAATTACTCCAAGGTCACGAATTTCTGATAATCTGGCTAACTTAGTGTTATCAAAATTATAATCAAAAATAGTTGGTGAGTGGAGCTTGTAATAAGAGACAACATAACATTTTCCGAGGTTAAGAGATAATTTGTTTTGTTTAAACTAGGAAAAGACATTATCAAGATCAGACTGGAGACGAGAAGCGTCACAATCACTTTTAACTTTAAGGAAAACCTTAAGATCATCCGCATAAAGTAAAAATTGAGCATTAAGAAAGCATTTAGAAACATCATTAATGAAGATAACAAAAAGTAATGGTCCAAGGATGCTACCTTGTGGAACCCCAGACACTGCTAAAAATGGCGAAGATTTTGCATTGTCAATGACAACATAAGAAACCCTATTTGAGAGGTATGAACTCAACCAAGATAGAAAAATTGAATGAAAACCAATTTTGGTTAGCTTGAGCAATAAAATATCGTGTGACAACCTGTCAAAAGCCTTAGAGATGTCAGAGTAAACGACATCAAGTTGGTGCCGATCTTCAAAAGAAGAGATGCAGTAATTTGTGAAGACACTCAGGTTAGTTGTAGTTGACCTGCCAGATACGAATCCATGTTGGTTTGGACAAATTGAGTTTTTTATAGCAAAGTACATTTTATCTTTAACCATTTTTTCAAAAAGCTTTGAAACGTTAGTCAACTTTGAGATCGGTCTATAGTTTAGGACATCGTGCTTGTTGCCAGCCTTGAATATGGGTGTGATAAGCGAAACTTTCCATTTATCAACGATTTTAAACCAGATTTTAAAGATTTATTGAAAATTATATAAATTGGTACGGATAAAGAATGAACACATTGTTTAAGTAAATAAGCACTAAGGTCATCAAGATCGCACTTAACTGAATTTTTCAGGGAGGCAATAGCTGTTTTAATGTCAGACAGGGAGACCGATAAATAGCCAAAGTTTACGCAAGAGTCAATATTATCAACAACCTGAGGGTTAACAGAAGCCAAATTTTGGTCAAAATTAGACTTAAAATAGTCAGCGAACAATTGAGCTGTTTTAGCAGCAGAGTTTGATATTTTATCCATATAAAACATAGAAGATGGGATAGTTGATGAAGTATTTTTAGATTTAATAAAGCTCCAGAAGGACTTCGCATCCGTTTGTATACGATTTTCAATGCTAAGAATGTACTGCTTATAAAGAAATTTGTTCAAAAAATTAAATTCATGAGCGAAATGTAAATACTTTGCTTTGCAATCGAGGTTTCCAGTTCGTCTAAATTCATTGAAAGATTTATTCCTTAAACTTTTCAGTGTTTTCAACCCTCTAGTATACCAAGGAAGCTTATGTAATTTGGTCTTAAAAGGAATATTATTTGCGAAGATATTGGATAGGTGCTTAAGAAAGATATCATAGCAACCAGGAGTATCCAAATTATCAAACAACGATTCCCAATTAATATCAGAAATGAGCCGATTAATAGTTCCAAGATTGCAATTTTTAAAATCATAATGATGTTTTGTAGAACTTGTAACACTGAGAAATTCATAAAATTTAATATTAAAGGCAATGGCCGAGTGATGAATATTATGTTCAGAAATAGGGAAAGGACACTCATATAAATCAAAACTAAGTGACTTATTTATAAAAATTAAATCGAGTAAATTACGTAACTTATTGAAAATGGTATTAATTTGTATAAGATCCAAACTGAAAAAACTATCGATGAGATGAATTTCATAAGCATGGTTAACATTTGTTGGTAAGTATACGTTGTCATCGGTTGAAAAGGCCCAATTTAATTTGCTGAGGTTAAAATCTCCAACGACGCAAAAATGTTCACATTCGTCATCTGCGGATAGTGTTAATATATTGTTGACGTGTGCACTATAGATTTCATTAGAACTGGTTGGCGGGATGTAAGAGGCACAAACAAAAATCTTTCCTTTAGGAAGAAGGATGGAGATGCAAACCTGATCAATCAATCCATTCAACGTGTCAATATTGCATAGCGATGAACATAAATTTTTACGGACGATAATTAGAACTCCCCCACCTCTAGAGCAACCAGTTTGAACAGCAGAACGATCCTTGCGATAAACTTGGAAGATAGATGGGTCAGCAATCTCCTCATTAAAAAAATCATTGGTAAGCCAGGTTTCAACTAATATCAATACATCAAAATCATTTTCAGTGCAAAAAGAGTGCGTTGTATTAAGTTTAGAGCGCATCCCAGACAAATTTTGGTAGTAGAATTTAAAAGAATTTTGGACAGTGTTGCAGTTTGATGGTAAATTTAGATTTGCATTTGAGGCACACTCAGTTGTAAAAACACAGTTCGTTAGTTTTTTGAAGAGATTGAGGGGAAGTCATTTAGAGTCTGGTTGCTTAAATGGTGAGATTGCCTAGGACGTGGAATGAAGTCATGAATTAGGACCCCGAAAGGCCAGAAGTCTTTGCATATTATTTGAGCATAGTCTGACTCATGAGCATAGATTTTGAACGATGCAATATCCTGTTGAGGTTTTTGTGTGAACTTTAAGCAAGTGATGGTTGAACCTGAATGCGGAATCTTACTTTGAACATATGCTAGAACATTTTCAACACTTGTGGCGGGAGCTAGCCTCGAGACAAAGATGGATTTACGTGGTGGCCGGATTACTGCCACCAAATCAACCAATGGGCCACATTCAGTGGCCTCGAGAGGCTGTTTTGGCATTTTAGTTTAACTAGGCGAAACTATAGGCAATTTATTAGATTGTTTCACAGGACTGCATAGGTCGTGGACAACTAAATTCGAATCTGGAGCATTGTTCAATGATTGCGCTGCATCTAAAGATTTAGCATTTACAGACAGCTCGTTAGCAGCACTTGGTTGCACAGCCGTAGTGCCAGACATGTCAGCAGCAGGTTGCACGGTTGCAGAAGCGGTCAGCGTGGCAACCATAGGTCCCGAGGCGGTATATTGCGTCGCAATAGTGGATGCGCTAACAGCAGGTAGTGCAACAGCAGTAGATAGCGATGTAACTAAAGGTTGAGCATTTGGTGCCAGCTCCTTAGCAGCTATTTGTTGCATAGCAGCAGTATTTGACCTGTCAGCAGCTGGTTGCACGATTTAAAATGGTATATTTGTATTTTGCAAAAACCAAGTAAAAAAAAAATAAAGCTTTAAAAAATGAAAAAAGTGCTTTCGGCAAATGGCTCCAAAAAGGAAGTGTAAGGAGTACCCGTCTTAGGACGGGCTTTTATACTAGTACTCTTATATTTCATACTATTATATAAAAGCAATAGTTTGTATAAGTTTTGTAAACGATAAGACTTGAAATATGAAATGACGAAATATTTGGTGCATTTGAATCAATTTTTTCTTTATGGATAAAATATTTTTTTGTGGCAGAATTTCGAGAATCGAACCAAATGATTTGGGGACAACGGGACAGTTGAAATGAAACAGATGTTCACACTAGATATGGAAGATAAGCATATATAAAAACGAACTAATTCCTTGCCTTAGCTCTTCTTAGACATAAAATTGGTTTTGGCCAAAATTTTTGATAGAAAATAGTTTTGCTTTTAATCAATCAGCTGTCATCGAAGTCATCAAAAAACGAAGTAAACCGACAAAGGTCGGTCACATTGGAAACTTAATTTTTACAATAATACCAATTTCCAGTCTCAAATACACAAGATTGTGAACTGCCTATTATTTCTTGAACAAAAATTATATTTTTCATACACAAAAAGTTGTGTCTAAAAAACAATATAAATTTTAATGGCAAAAAAAGTATAGAAGCAAGTCTGGGTGGATTCTCCTTGCTACCGATTACAGCAAAAAAAAAAGTATACATCTTGTTTTTATTTGTTCAATTTGGGCTCAAAATGCAGTACATGTGAAAAAGTTATCATAAATTTCGATACGAGTTGTGCCTTTTTTCGCTGACCACAATTTTTCGCTTACTGTTTTAATTTAGTTAGTTGAGCAAATATCGAGCTTGCACTAAATAAATAAATGTTCTTAATATGAGCAGTTTGTTTCAGAAACTTTGAAACTATTTATAGAGGATATATATTCGAGGTCATTTGATGTGTAAATGTTCGATTGCTTAAACAACTTGTTTCAGTTTTCATGATATGCTGCACGAGCAACTTGTTTTTCAAAAATAAACACAAACATTTGAGTAAATAACATATTATCAATAACACTGGCTTACAGCCAAAATGTACATTCAATGTCATTTTATTTTTCCGATGTAAAAGAAAATCATATCGAACATTTTTTTTATTATTTTCGATTGTTGAAAAAATGCCAACCTTCAATATAACATTTTTCATCAAATTGATCAGATATTTTAATTCAAGATTTTTTTTCGAAAAAAAAAAAAAAATTTTAAAGCTCATGTTTTGAAAATCTATCCATAAAAATTTTCTTAATGTAATTTTCGAATTTAACTCGCCAAAATACATAGAAATTGGCATTAAATATACAGAAAGCTTATTCCATTTTGTAATCTAGTATAATTGGCAAAAGAAGAGCTCAAGGTAGAATAAAAGCATCTTGCCTCCAGTAAAGAGTAGTATGCATTAAATAATATCCACTATTTTTGGCTTTTTTAAGCATTCCATAAAGCATTTTATAAAGTTAAGACTTGGAAAAATTAAGAAATTTAGAATTAAAAAAGGGAAAAACAATTTACGTATTTTAATAATTCAATGCAGTTCTGAAATTCTTCAGCCGCATCTTGCAGCACTCTTCTTTGGATATTTATTCCAGTTTTTTTGTAAACTTTGTAAGTATTTGAAGTGAAATTTTTCAAATATTCTTATGTTAAATAACAAACATTCTTTAGCTGTATTTTTTATAATGATCAAGGAAAACTACTAACAATTAAAAGGTGTTTTGCAAACATTATTACTTTTTCAGATTCTGGGATCTTTCTAAAATATGTTCGAGAATTTGCTTAAATTAACCGAATAAGAGTTAGGGCAAAATATATAAGCTTAAATACCAAAACATGTTTCTTTTGTCACAAGGTCAAACGGTTAAAGTTTTCGCTTACAGTACAAAGGATTTAAAAAAAAAAAGTTAACCCTGGAATACTTTTTTTTTCAACATTCACTCTCTTTTCTGATAAAATCGTGATTTTTTTTTATGTACATAGAATGGATTTAAGTTCCAGAAAAAATGAAAACACTTGTTGTAGAATGGGGGAAAAATCGCTGAATGTCGACACGAGATTGAAAAATTTTGAAATTCGACCCATATTCAATATGGCTGGGTATTCAAACTGCTCTGGAACAAAAACAAAACAGATTTTGTATAGTTTTTTAGTTTTAGAAAATGATTCAAACGTGTTAAATTTCGCAAATTGCAGATGATCCCTACATAGCTGTAATCTGAAACACGAAATGGTATTGATAAAAAAATACCTATAACTTTTTAGCATTTTATCTCTCTTAGCATTTTATCGGTTCGGACTTCAGAAAGAAATAAATTAAAAAGTGATAACAACAGAGCGACAATAAATGTATATTAAAATTATATTTAAACTAGTGGTTTCTTGCATATTGAAACATGAACCATTCGTTATAATAATAATGTTAATACGGCACATATTCTGTGCTTATCACGAGCAAAGTCGCGGAGGGTTGCTTGTATTTAATACATTTAAAAACTTATATGAACTTTGAACCACCGACAAATGTCAGTAAATCTGAGCTGATGTCCTCAAGATCACTAAGATTGTCAAAAAAGGAGTAAAGTATTTGGCAGGAGAAAGAGTCGTCAAACCTCACCGATGCGCATCCATGCTAAAAACTCTTCGACATTTCTTCAGAAACTTTTTGTTGTTTGTCTAATGCAAATAATTTTCCTCCTTTGCAATTTAAATACATATTTTTTTAAAAAGCCAATGAATATTTTTATACTTATTTTAAAAAAAAATTCTTTAATTACCACAAAAAGCATTTTTGCTCTGAAGTAGAATTTAATAAATATAAATACATAAATGCATTTGATGGTGAGTTCTGGCTAAGCTAAAAATAAGAACGTGCATTTAGGTATCTTTATGGTGAGAGTGCAAGGTACGTTATATCCAAGATATTGCTCCAATATGTAACTATACTTCTGTCTCCACTTTCACTAGAAATTTAATGAACCATTCAATAGGACCGGTGCCAATCAAATGGGCTTTATAGTATCCAGGCTGCATATGGCTAGGAAGCATATCTGTCGATAATACACACTGTTCGAACTTGTAGATTGCTCTTTTAATTACTGGTGGATTTCCGCCCTCAGCCTGCGGTGCATTTGAACAGTTTGCAAGGCTTTTTGCAATTGAGTTTTTGTAAAGATTGTCCATAAAGTTTATCATTGTTTGGTTTTCAACCTTAAACGGGAGCAACTTATATTGATTGTTTCCAGAGGCGCTGCGATAAGCTAAAATTTCAATCTATAATATAAAGAATGAAAATTAACATTAGGTAATAATATTTAATCTTTCTGTTTAAGTAATAAATTTTACACACAAAGTTTTCCTCAGAAAAGTCGTAGGATATGACTGCAGATCCCGATATAGCGTAATCACCACGTCCACGACGCACGACTTGCAAATCAATTTTGATCTTAGACTCATCCGTACAGTTCGAGTAGACTTCAAGAACTATGTAATCCCAATTTCTCTGAAAAAATATTATATAAATGAAATAGTTTTTAAACTGTAATTTTAAGATTTAATTTTAAAAATAATGATTTTTTTCTACCAATTGAAGAGCAAAACTACCGATCAGGATGTAACCAAAGATGAAAAGAAACTTGAAAAGCATGTTTAAAGCTTGTAGAGAAACAATGCTATTGATAAAACTTATCGAATCTAGCTGTATTTATAATAATTAAAGGATTGCCAATGGCGATACACATTAATGATAAAAATATTGCTAAATACATACGGGAATATTAAAATGTTATAAAAATTATGTCGATTATCTTTGAACTACATGCAATCGTAATGATTTTAATTGATCAAAAACATTCATATCACTTTACAAATCTTTTAACACACTTGAACATATTTGCACTTGACACGTACAAACACAATGGACAATTAATTGGGCAATATGAAATGAACAATGGAGAATGAAGTATACAGAATGGACAACGGACAATGAACAATAAAAAATTAAAAATGAAAAGTGAACAATGGCTATGGACATTAGATAATGATTTATGGTCAATGTGCATTCGAAAAAATAAGAAATGAAAAAAAAAATTAACAAGGATCAATGAATAGTCAACAAACTTCGAATGGGTGATTGGATAGTGAACAATGGATAACAACGGAAAATAGAAAATGGATAATGTACAATGAAAAATTTATAACAACGGGGAATGGACTATGCATAGAAAATGGTAATGGGCAATGGGCAATGGGAAATGGGCAATGGGCAATGGCCAATAAGCAATAGGCGGTGGGTAATACGCAATGGGCAATTGGCAACGGGATATATGTACTAGGCAATGGGCACTAGGTAATGGAAAATGGACAGTTGGCAATGGGAAATAGGCAATGTGCAATGTGCATTGTGCAATGTGCAATGGGCAATGTGCAATGGGCAATGGGCAATGGGCAATGGCAACGGGCAATGGGCACTAGGCAATGGGCACTAGGCAATGGACAATGGACAGTTGGCAATGGGAAATGGGCAATTGGCAACGGGCAATGGGCAATGGACAATGGATAGTTGGCAATGGGCAATTGTCAATGAGCAATAGGAAATGGGCAATGGGCAATGGGCAATGTGCAATGCACAATGGGCAATGGGTAATGGATAATGGGCAATGGGCAATGGGAAATGGGCAATTGCCAATGGGCAATAGGTAATGGGTAATAGGCAATGGGCAATGAATGGACAATCGGCAATGGGCAATTGGATATGGGCAATGGGTAATGGGTAATGGGCAATAGGCAATGAATGGACAATCGGCAATGAGCAATTGGATATGAGCAATGGGTAATGGACAATGGAAAATAGGCAATGGGAAAAGCGAAAAGGGCAATGTGCAATGCAATAGACAATAAAATATCTATAAAAATGCACAATGAATGATGCATAGAAAATGGATAATTGATAACAACAAATAATAAGCAAAGGGCAATGAGAAAAGGGCAATCTGCAGTGAGAAATTAGCAATGAGCAATGAGCAATGGGCAATGAACAATGGGCAATGGGAAATGGCAATGAGCAATGGGCAATGAGCAATGGGCAAAGGACAATGGGCAAAGGACAATGAAAAGGAAAGGGCATTGGGCAATGGGCAATGGGCAATGGGAAATGGGCAATGGGCAATGGGCAATGGGCAATGGACAATGGACAATAGATAGTTGGCAATGGGCAATAGCAATGAGCAATGGGCAATGGGCAATGGGCCATGCATGGGCAATGGTCAATGAGCAATAGGAAATGGGCAATGGGCAATGGGAAATGTGCAATGGAAAATGTGCAATGGGCAATGGGCGATGGGCATTTGGCAATGGGCATTTGGCAATGGGCAATAGGTAATGGGTAATGGGTAATGGGCAATGGGTAATGGGTAGTGGGTAATGGGTAATGGGTAATGGGTAATGGGTAATGGGTAATGGACAATGGGCAATGGGAAATGGGCAATTGCCAATGAGCAATAGGTAATGGGTAATGGGCAATGGGCAATGAATGGACAATTGGCAATGGGCAATTGGATATGGGCAATGAGTAATGTGCAATGGGCAATGGAAAATAGGCAATGGCCAATGGCCAATGGACAATGGATAATGGACAATGAAATATCTATAAAAATGCACAATGAATGATGCATAGAAAATGGATAATTGATAACAACAAATAATAAGCAAAGGGCAATGAGAAAGGGGAAAAGGGCAATCTGCAGTGAGAGATAAGCAATGAGTAATGGGCAATGGGCGATGGGCAATGGGCAATGGACAATGGGCAATGGGCAATGGGCAATGAGCAATGGGCAATGGACAATGGACAATGGACAATGGACAATGGGCAATGGGCAATGGACAATGGGCAATGGGCAATGGACAATGGGCAATGGGCAAAGGCAAGGGCAATAGGCAACGATAAATGATCAATGGGCAATGGACAATGGGAAATGTGCAATGGGCAATGAGCAATGCGCAATGGGCAATGGAAATAGGCAATGGAAAATGAGCAATGCACAATGGGCAATGGGTAATGGGTATATCAATGTGCTAAGGGTATATCAAAATATGCAATTGACATTAAATGAGGAGTTTCTGTACAAAATTGCCTATTTAGAAAAATTAACCATTTGTTACAATGGGCCTCATTGTTGATTCCGTTCTGCAGGATTTCCACAATATTTCCGAGCGGAAATTCCATTATCCATTGTTGATTCTTTATTATAAAACTGCATTACCTACTTTGTTATTTCTTTGTTCCGCAACTTTAAATTGCATTGTTGATTCCGCAGTATTGATATTTAACTGTGTTAACATTCAATAATAGAACAAAAAAGTAAGTTTTGCCACACGATTTGCAAATGTATATAAAATAACTTATAAATTGCTTTATTTGAGGAATAAGAAGCAAAAGTACACCAACAAAAGCCAACTAGAGGTACTGGTTGAAATGATAAAAAAAAATACTGACTTTGCACAGGGATTGAGTCAGAGAGCTCCAGTAGAATAGATCGATTTCTGGGAAAACCTAGCAATGAGATTAAATACATGTGGGCCTCCTAAAAAAGATCCAACAGGATGGAAGAAGGTAATGTAACTTTGTGTGTTGCAATAAACATCCACTAATTTTTACGATTTTAGGTTTTGACAGATTTCAAATGCGGTGTAAAAAAGAAAAAATGTAAAAACAAGCAGCAGCTTAGAGGAACTGGTGGTGGCTCTTTTAAAGAAGTTCCACTAAGTTCCATAGAAGAGGATGTAAGCAACATACTCAACTTTAACACCTCAATTGGTGGCATTCCAACTATTAATAGTTTTGGAAACCCCAACTCAATGCTCAATGCTGATTGTGTTGAAATTGGAGAAGAAATTATTGAAGAAATAATTGAATTTGATTTGGAACAGCCAGCAGAATGCATTCATGAGGCAGCATACGTAGATCAAAACAGCTCTGATCAAAATTGTAACGTTGCTGCTTGCAGCTCCAAGTCGTCACACCCCAAAAGAGAAGGCGTGTTGACCATCAAAATGAGCAGATCTCCGTGCAGAAAAGTCTAGCAGCAAAGGTAAATAAAACTTTGGAAGAAATAAAAAACCAAAATGAAGAAAACTACAAAACTAAGAGGCATATAAGGAAGAGTTTATCAAAAATAAGTGAAAGTAAAATAAAGCACACAAAAATTCTGCAAGAACAGTTGGAAGAATAGAAAAAACACAATTTAGAAATAAAAGCAATAATAATAGACAAACTCAAAACAAAAACTTAAAAAAAAAAAATTCTAGAGTTAGAATTACAACGTTTAAATAGTTAAATAATTTTTTTTATGCTCCTCTAATTTTTTATATTGTTCGATGAATTCTTTTTACTTTGATATTAAAAATTATTTTTATTTAATAAATTGCTTTGGTTAGTCACAATAAACTAAGGTATATTAAAAAACATTGAAATAAAAAAATATTTAAAATACTGTAAAAGTCTGTTTCTTATTTCATTAGCTTCATCAACAGTGAAATCACCAATAAAACTATTATCACTGTCGTCTTCTACATATGATGGTATTGAAATATCTTCATCAGTCACATTATAATGTAATCGTATATTGTGGAGAGCACAACATAAATTTATTATTCTAGCTGTTTTTACTGAATCATGGTGCAGCCCTCGCTCCGATATAAGACACCTAAAGACGGGTTTAGAACACCAAAAGTGCGCTCGACGACTATTCTTCCCTTTGCGTGTGCAGTACTAAATCGACGCTTTTTTTACAAGCAATTGCCTCTCTGAATGGTGTCAGAAGCCAAGGCTGTAAAGGATATCCCTAATCACCTAAAACAAGTTATATACCTGATAACTATTGAAAACACGATGTTCAAATTTTACCTAAAATCATTGATTGTGCTCCATTTCTATATTTTAATACAAAATAATGTGTTGCATCTTTCATATCCCATATATCGGTTATTCCATGTCAAATCGGACGCTTTTCGAAACTCACATTTCTGCAAAAATTTGGTCTTTGCACGTGGATAGTACTTTAAAAACAAAAAATATTTGCATATTTTTTTTATAATTTTCAATTTTTTTTTGCAGTAATACACAGTAAAAAATTATAAAGAAAAACAAAAATTGTCATTTGGACATGTACTCAAACAACTATATCTTTTAAACCGTTAGTCCTACAAGAAAATAATTTAGGACATATTTTAAAGATCTTGAATTGCTCTTTATTGTGGTGTCCTTTTTTACAAACATTTTCAAGAAAAATGTTAAATTTTTTGACCACTAAAATTTTCATTCCCATTTTTCAAGGTCAGCATCACTATTTTTTGGCACTTTGAAAATCTTATCGTATTGAGGCATTCATTCCTAATGCATTCTCAAAATTTTATGTTGGATAAACAATGTTTACTATTTCTAACTAAATTTTCAAAAACTGACTACACAAATTCCTCGCCGATGCGCATCCATGCTTAAAACTCTTCGACAATTTCTTAGGAAACTTTTTGTTGTTTATCTAATGCAAATAAATTTCCTCTTTTGTGCTTTTTAGGTTCCTTGCAATTTAAATACATATTTTTTAAAAATTTCTATGAATATTTTTATACATATTTTAAAAAAAATTCTTTAATTAGCACAAAAAGCATTTTTGCTCTGAAGTAGAATTGAATAAATATAAATACATAAATGCATTTGATGGTGAGTTCTGGCTAAGCTAAAAATAAGAACGTGCATTTAGGTATTTTTATGGTGAGAGTGCAATCAACGTTATATCCAAGATAAAGTGCAAATTTGTGACTATAATTTTGTCTCTACTTTCACTAGGTATTTAATGAACCATTCAATAGGACCGGTGCCAAGAACATGGGTTTTATAGTATCCTGGCGGCATATGGCTAGGAAGTCCATCTGTCGATATTACACACTTTTCGAACTTGTATATTGCTCTTTTAAATACTGGTGGATTTCTGCCCTCAGCCTGTGGTGCATTTGAGCAGTTTGCTAGGCTTTTTGCAAATGAGTTTTTGTAAAAATTGTCCAAAAACTTTATCACCGTTTGTTTTTCAACCTTATAGGGTAGCAACTTATATTGATTGTTTCCAGAGGCGCTTCGATAACATAACATTTCAATCTATAATATAAAGAATGAAAATTAACATTAGGTAATAATATTTAATCTTTCTGTTTAAGTAATAAATTTTACACACAAAGTTTTCCTCAGAAAAGTCGATAGATATGACTAAAGATCCCGATAAAGCGTAATCACCTCGTCTAAGACGCACTACTTGCAAATCAATTTTGATTTTAGACTCGTCCGAAGAGTTCGAGTAGATATCAAGAAATATGTATTCCCAATTTCTCTGAAAAAATATTATATAAATGAAATAGTTTTTAAACTGTAATTTTAAGAAAAAAATAATGCTTTTTTTTACCAATTGAAGAGCAAAACTACCGATCAGGATGAAACCAAAGATGTAAAGAAACTTAAAAAGCATGTTTGAAACTGGTAGAGGAACAATGCTATGACAAACTAATCGTATCTAGCCGTATTTATAATAAGTAAAGGCTTGCCAATGCTAATACACGTTAATGATAAAAATATTGCTAAATACATATGGGAATATTAAAATGTTATAAAAATGATGTCGATTATCTTTGAACTACATGCAATCGTAATGATTTTAATTGATCAAAAACATTCATATCACTTTACAAATCTTTTAACACACTTGAACATATTTGCACTTGTACGTGTCGTAAACACAATGGACAATTAATGGGACAATACGAAATGAACAATGGAGAATGAAGTATGCAGAATGGGCAACGGACAATGAACAATAAAAAATTAAAAATGAAAAGTAAACAATGGCTATGGACATAAGAAAATGATTTATGGTCAATGTGCATTAGACAATAGGCAAAAGATAATAAATGGACAACAAAAAAAAAAAAATGAACAAGGAACAATGAACTATAGTCAACAAACATTGAATAGTTGATTGGATAGTGAACAATGGATTAGAACGGAAAATGGAAAATAGAAAATGGTTAATGAAAAATGGATAACAACGGACAATGGACCATGCATGGAAAATGGCAATGGGCAATGGGCAATGGGAAGTGGGCTATGGGCAATCGTCAATGGGCAATAGGCAATTTGCAATGGGAAATGGGCAATGGGCTTTGGCAATGGTCAAGGATGATAAGCAATTGGCAGTGAGCGATGGGCAACGGGCTTTGGCTATGGGCAATGGGGAATGGGCAATGGGGAATGGGGAATAGGCAAAGGGAAAGGGGCAATGCATAATGTGAAATGGGCAATGGGCAATAAGCAATAGTCAATAGGCAATGTGTAATGAGGAATGGGCAATAGGCAATCGTCAATGGGCAATGGACAGTGGGCACAGAGCAATGAGTAATGGGAAATGGGAAATGAACAATGGGCAATGGGCAATGGGCAATGGGCAATGGGCTTTGGCAATGGGATGTGGTCAATAAGCAATGAGCAATTAGAAAAAGGCAATGGGGAATGAACAATGGACAATGGGCAATGGGAATAGCCAATGGACAATGAATAATAGAGAATGAAAAAATTATAAAAATGCACAAAGGACCATGCATAGAAAATGGACAATTGATAACAACGAATAATAAGCAATGTAAAATGAGAAAAAGGAAAAGGCCAATGTGCAATGGGCAATAGACAATGCGCAAAAGAGGAAATAGGCAATGGGCGACGGGAAATGGGCAATTGGCATGGGCAATTGGCAATGGGCAATGGGAAATGGGCAGTGGAAAATGAGCAAAGGGCAATAGACAATGAGCAACGGGCAGTGGGCAATTGGCAATGGGCAATTAGCAATGTGGTATGGGTATATGACCTATATGCAATTGACATTTAAAGAGGAGTTTCAGTTCAAAAGGGCTTATTTCAACATTTTATGAAGTTAAAGAAAACTAAAAAAGTGTAGTTTTTGTTTTGCATACAGTTCTGAGACTTTCTTAACGCAGTTATATATATCTACCCACAGCTAATGTATGATGTGAGCATGCACAGAATAGAGCAATAAATTATTCATAAGTAGTTTTCTTGCAAATAACTAATTTACTAAATACGTAACTGCCCTAAACGGGCTCAATACGTTCACACTCTTCGTCGGTTTCGCATTATAGTGATAAGGATTTATTAAGAACTTTCATTCAATGAATAATCAATTCCTTAGCTAAAATAGCATTTGTAATTAAGTCTTTAAAAAAAATTTAACAGGCCCTTTTGATAAAATATTTTGCAAACACTGAAAGTTTGTATGGATATTAGACTTTTTTGTCTAAAAATTAATATCTTCAAAAGCAATTTTTCAATATTCATGAGACTATATGTAAATAGGCTATTTTTAACAGAAACATAAAATATTGCAAATATTTACGATTTTCTTAATTTTTTTATTTGTACAAAGGATTCAATATTTGAAATGCTAAACTATAGCAAAAACAGCTTTTTAAAAAAGTTTGAGTGAGACCTTTTGAATAAACACTCTTCAAATAATGGACAAATGTCATTGGGCAATAGATAAAAGGCAATGGATGGGAAGTGAACAATGAAAATGATCAAGGAACACTGAATAATATTCGATGAACACTGAATGGCAATGATATTGGATAGTGGGTAATAGTCAATGTTAAATTGACAATGCACAATGTGTATGCACCATGGATATTGCATAATGGGTAGCTATGGGTAGATGACCATATGCAATGGACATTCAATAATAGACAAAGATCATTGGGCAATAGATAAATGGCAATGGATTGGTAATAAACAATGAAAATGATCAAGGAACAATGAATGAAAGTCGATGAACACTGAATGGGGAATAATATCGGATAATGGGCAATAGTCAGTGATCAATTGACAATGCACAATGTATATGCACCATGGATATTACATAATGGTCAATGGGAAATGGGTAATAGGCAATGGTCAATGGGCAATGGTAATAGAAAATTAATAATGGTTAATAGATAATTGTCAATGAAAATGGAAAATTAACAACGGACACTAGATAATGGGATATGAATGTATAATATACCCTATTGTATGATGGCAACGGACAATGGGCAATGGACAATGGACAATGGACAATTAAAAGTGCACAGTTGGAAATAGACCATAAACAATGTATAATAGACAATGAGCAATGGAAAATGGAGAATGGGAACTGGCTGATGCAAAATAGACAATATGCAGTAGTTAATAAATATAGAACAGTGAAGAAGGGCAAACAAAAATAAAAAGCTATAGGTAAAAGACAATGGCCAATGGGCAAAATATAATGTACAACAGACAATAAACCATAGAAAATGATCAATGGTCAATGCAAAATTTAACATAAGTAATAGACGAAGGACAATGAAAAATAGGTGGTGAACAATGGAACATTTTTTCAAGACGCTTACGACAGGTTCTGTTTATCAAAATGTTTAAGGTCGCAAGTATAATGTAAGCCCAGTCGATGATCAAAGTGCCAACTCTAAAAACTACAAATTCTAATGAAATTCTTGTTGATACTTGAGATATTTCGGATATCATGAACTATGTTTAAGTTCCAGAACATCTCGAATATTTGTCGGGTTCAGTAAGTATTGAAATTTTAATTAAATGCATATATTTTTATTGAGTTATTTTCATTGCTTGATTACTATCATTACAGAATATCACAATAAATGTTCCTTAAGTCAAAAAATATTGATACTAAAAATAGTCTATTGTAATAACATCAATTTTGAGGAAGAAACTTTGACTCATTGCAACAAGCCCAGTATTAAATGGACTTATGACGCAACAATTTTATTTTTAAATACAATGTAGAGCGAGAATTCTATACCCTGTTTCAATTTCATTTGTTACAACTCTCAATTTCATTTGTTTTGACATGGCCGCTACAACACACAATGAGATCTACCTTACACAGTAAGCGACGAAGGGAGTCGGTATGCTGTTTAGGACGGACAAAAAAGGTGGGAACAAAAATGAATTGAGCGAAAATAGTCTCTACACCCACAACTCAACAAAAACGGATTTGTCACATTCTACTTACAGTTCTGTTACAGTTCTAATACAAATTTGTTTTTAGATCTTTTTTCTGTGTTCGACACTGGTATTTAAGACAATGCTTTAACGCTTTTTGATGCAGACTAAAAAAAATACTCTAAAATTTTCGAAAATTATATTTACCTTTTCACATAACACTTGGGACTATATGATTTGAGGCATTTCTTAAAACTTTTCACAGGGGTATTTGATAAAATGAATTGATTTTTTGAGGCGTGTCAGAGAGATTAACATTTAATATGGAGATAACCGATGAACTCTATGTGAGTTGGAAAAAATCTGCAACTCAAAGTAACTCAATTCCAAAAACTTTCAGAAATTTCCATAAATAAAAAATTCTCCTGTCCTTTAATATCAAAAACCAATAATGAATAAATATGTTTTTCTAAGCAATATTAAGGAATCGTTGTTTTGTTTTTCAGTTCTAAGCCAGAATTTATCGTAGCCCCACTAAAAATTACATTTTTCAGCAGCAATAAATGTTAAACAAAGGTTTACGGCAACAAGCTATAAAAATCTAGCAAAGGAAAGTTTTGCAAGCTGTTAAGATTTTCCGCAATCCAAAAATAGACAAATCTCTATTGGGAACAATCTAGTATTGTAAGGGGCATATTATAATTTAAGCTACGACCTGGTATCGTAAGGTTAATACTATTGTATAACTGAATTCCTCAAAAGTCTTAGGCCGGGCTTATAGTGGCGACTTGTTGCTTTGCCGAGCCGAACTGAGAAGGAAAGCTGAAAAACGCTGCACATACAATAATGTAAAATAAGCTCAAAGTGCGTATAGTGCCAGCCGAACAAGCAGCTTAAAGCGACTTATGTGCTGTTATTCAGAGTGCCGATTGTTGCTTTCTCACTTGCTCGCACTGTGCATGTTTCAAGTTTTATTTTACACGATGCTTATCATTTTGATTAAATAAATAAAAAAAGTGAGAGCCACAAGGAAAACTGTAATAAAATACATACATATATTTTAGGTTGTTTTTTTTTGCTATTGCGGCTTTTCTAAGATTTGTCTTGGGATAAAAAGTAAGTGGATGAAAAAGTTAAAATAAGCTATCAGTAGCTTTTGTTTTCTTTCAAATTTTCTCATTTGTTGTGCAAAAATCAATCACTTGACATCAATCTGTAATATGTGTATGCAAAATACCAAAATAATTAGATGTTGATCATAGCTGAAGCCATCAATGTGTCTCTGTAATGCATACAAACAAATATTTATTACACATATAAATGACTTATGTCCAATGATTGACTGTGTAAGGTCCGCATTCGGGCAAATGTATAAGAAGCCTTTCGATGAGTTGGTTATTCAGCCGATTGACTTTTTTCTCACTATTTTTATGTAATTATTTTTCCTGTTCAGTCTAAAAAAACATTTTTAAATAGAATCGCAGCAACACAAAACAGCAGAAAACAATTGCAAAATACTCGAAACAAGCTAAAACAGCAAGTGACTTAAAGCGACTTACAGTAGCTTAAAGTGCGTTTCAGCATAGTTTTTAGCATAGCATTTTCGTCTCTACTTGTTGTCCGCATTTTTGAGGAAAGCAAGAAGCACCAACATTTTCATGTGACTTATTCGATACTTCAATTGCAAAGTTTAGTGACTTAAAGTGTCTTTAAGCATAATTTTTTCGCATTTTTGTCACGTCACTTGTTGTCCACTGTTTTGAGGGAAGCAATAAGCACACACGAAATCACGTACTTTTTTGATGCTTGATCCCAAAAATAAACAAAAAAGAAACGTAATATATGCAAACAAACCCAAAGTAGTCAAAAACCATCTGCAACATGTTAGCGACGGTAAGTGCATACTATACGCACTACCAACTGCTTTTAGCTTGACGCGCTTTCAGCTCGGCTCGGCAAAGCAACAAGTCGCCACTATAAACGCGCCCTTACTTGAAGAAAAATAGTAAACTTAAAAAAAAATTTATATTATTTAGCACGCCAAAACATCTGGTGGTAAAAGGTAAAGGCTGATTCTTGACCTTATGTCCAGAATAAAAGAAAGTGTGACGTAATCAGGACGCGACAGGAAACGTTTATGTAACAAAAATGGAAAATTGTTGCATGGAATACTAACACGCTGAAAAAAAAACCAAAAAAAAAAATAAACTGGCCATTTCAGCCCTTGGAAGGACTTTGACCTAGCTTCTATTGATCAATTGTGTTGTGCGTGTTATTAAATGTTTGATCACAAATGGCCGAGAACTGGACCTACGTGTTTTATGCCGACTCCGAACGGCTTATGTTCTCAAGAAGCTTTACATGGCAATTTTTACTCTCTGAGGCTTGCCATTGTCTGCAGAGAGGTGACGACCGAACAGAAAAATTATTTCAATTGAAAAAACTTTCTGTCTGAAGCTGGAATTGAACCCGGGCTACCACAGTTCTTTAGCTTAGGGGCCACGCACTCTACCCACTAGGCTACGATCGCCACTGGAAAAAAAACCAACATAAGTTAATTTCGAAGTAAGATTACAAAACCCAATAGATATATCGTTTTATAACTAATGTGACCAACCGTACTCTTTTTGAGAGTTTTTTGCTTCTTTTTTGCCCGCGGTACTTCTTGTATCGAAGTACCCTAAAAGTACTTCTTTTTACTAGTTGTACTTCTATAGTAGTTATTTATCTATCTGCTTTAACTGGAAAAATTGTCTGTTCTTATGTTAGTTTCGTTGCTTCTGCAAGCTAAACAGTTTTTTGGCAAATGAAAGGTTGCAATTTTTGAGTTGTGCCAATTATCCACTGCTCGCGCGATATGTGCTTAGATATATTTAATATTAGGGGTATTCACGATGTAGTGTATTTGCAATAAAGCTTTACAAAATTTACTATACTTACCACTTATTGTGAATGAACCTTCACTAATGTATTGCATTTTTAAAATCAGTTGATTTTTGTAAGCACTTTTGTTTGGAAATATTAATTCAAATGACCATTTAACTAAAGGAAATCATACAAAAATTAAAACGAAACACTAAATTATATTAATTTTTATTGAATGAACTCACAGCGTAGCCGGTAGCTTTCTACATGCTGAGTAGAAACGCTTTTGCGATCAGCTGATCTAATACACAATGAAATTTACAAAGAATACAATAGGGTTCCATTGCCACAGCGATGTATTTTGAACACTGTGCATTTTGTTTTTGTAGTTCTACAAAATTCACTACAAATATCAAATTTATCAAAAATACACAATACAAGGGCAAACACACCACATCGTGAATACCCCTATTGTTTCTTTATTTTATTTTGTATTTTAAAAAGTAACGGTATTTCACAAAATTAATTTTTATTAATAAGCAGTGAATTGTAATTCACTAATTAATCCACTAATAATTAATTGCTTGATTTAATTTTTAATCTCTTATAAATAAAATATCTTGTTCAATGGATTTATTCGTGCTTCTGTTCATATTTTCATCTTTTTTTTGTGCGTGTATTTCTTTTTTGTATTACTTACTTACTTAGTTGGCGCTACAACCGTATGTCGGTCTTGGCCTCATCTAAGAATTTGCGCCAGCCATTTCTGTCTTTTGCTTGCTGGCGCCAGTTGGAAATTCCAAGCTTCGTCAGGTTGTCCTCTACTTGGTCTTTCCAACGAAGATGCGGTCGTCCTCTTCTGCGTTGACCGCCGCTGGGTACCGAATCGAATGTTTTCTTCACTGGAGCATCGTTGAAGAATGCGCTTGACTATGTCGATGTCAGCGTACAGCTCATACAGTTCATCATTCCACCGTATTCGGTACTCGCCATTGACGCAGATTGGTCCGTAGATCTTACGAAGAATCTTTCTCTCGAATGCTCCTAAAGTCTTTTCATCTAAACTGCTCAGCGTCCAGGTTTGTGATGCGTAAAGTAGGACGGGCATGATGAGCGATTTATAGAGCGTGATTTTCGTTCGTCGAGAGAGGGCTCTGCTTCTCAATTGCCTACTGAGCCCAAAGTAACACCTGTTGGCAAGAGTTATTCTTCGTTTGATCTCAATGCTGATGTCGTTGGTTGAATTAATGCTGGATCCTAGATAGACGAAGTTCTTCACAACCTCGAAGGAGGTATTGTCAACGGTAACGTGGGTTCCAAGACGCTGGGACTGTTTGTTTGTTGACACTAAGTATTTCGTCTTATCTGCATTCACTGACAGACCCATTCGACTTGACTCTCTTTCTAATCTGGAAAATGCTGCACTGACTTCGCGCGTATTATGGCCAATGATATCTATTTTTTGTATATCTTTATTTAATCGATGTCCAAATTTTGTACTTTTTTTTAAAGTCTGTGCGTGTACTCCTTTTTGCTCTGAAAATGTTAGTCACATTAGTTATAACTAATGCTACCAACTCATGTTATTAAAAAATAAGTATATTTGCTTCTTAGAACACTGCAAAGTAAGTATAAGTAAGTATAATTTTTTTAAATAAGTTTAAGTAAGTATTTTAACTTAGAAAAACAAAATGAATATTTTTTTGATACAATTTACTAACTTATGTTAAAATAAATAGAACCCACAATATTCTTTAAATATTGTCACACCCACTTTTTGTTTTCCTTAAAAAGTTTTGTGTATACAATCTATCTAAAACCAAAAAGTCTTCAAATAAAAAATTAACAAAATATTAATTTTATATATTTGAAATTCATATATATTTCTAATATATAAAATAGTTTAAAAACAAACAAAAGCATAACAAAAAATTAAAAGATATACGCACTTTCAAAGTTGTCAAATAAAAAAAAAAATAAAAAAATCACATTCAAATGTATACAAAGAAAAGTTATCATTATTCGCTCTCACTGTCACTGAATTGAAGCGCTACATTAATTTGATTTTTTCTTTTTGCTTGAAATCGTATTTGGCTGTCAATTTTATTTAAGTGTGAAGTCTAATTGGTCACTTTCGAAAGTTTTTTCTTTTTTTTTTACAATTTTTGTATATGTACTAAGAATATTGTATTAAACTTTTATGAAGATCCGAGCAGTTTAAGTAATTTTTTCAACCCAAAACTTTCTCTACCTGAACTCATGTTAGAACGCATTTAAAAAACTTTAAAAGCGTTTTTCTCAAAACTACGTTTTCACGGTGGGCTGATTTCTCCGGTGGGCTGATCCTTCTGAAATTTTAACCATATATTTAACACAAAACTACTTACAAAAAAACTATAATCGTGTTAAAAAATTGATGTTTACTATATTTTTTAACAAATAACAGCGATAAAGAAAATTTTTTTTTGGGTTTTTGTTACTTAACTTTAACAACAATTGCAAAAAGTTAGTATTAATAGTCTATTTTATAGTCCTTGTCATATTGAATCTAAGACACTTTGGTTTTTTGTTTCAGATAAACAGATGCCGAGATATCGTGTGGGAGCCGACCTGCCTCCAAATTATTAAAAAACATTAATAAATTAAGACTTCATTTACCATTCCTTACTACTTATATAAACATATCTTTTATAGCAAGCTCACGAGAAATTCCCAAAAATAGCCTATTTTTTAGCCGACGAACTAAAGTACACCCTTAAAATTTCAGGTCTTGTCTTTAAAAAATTGTAAAATTCGACACAGCTGTATTCAATATTATTTTTTAAAAATAAAATTGACTCCAGAGTCTGTATTTTTAACGCTGTTGGTTACAATTTTCAAACTTTTTCCACTTTTGCAAATAAAAACTTTCAACCGGAGCTGAAAAGTAAGCATAATTAAGTATAAATCTTAAAAGTAAGTATACTTATAAGTATGGAATTTTAGTAAGTATATGAAGCTGAAAATAAGTATGATACTTACAAAGTAAGTATAGTTGGTAACATTAGTTATAACCAATAGCTATATCTTGATCCCACGCGCATCACTCCGGTACTGGTAGTGGAGTTGATCTAAAAACTACTAGACTTTCGTGATTTTAGTACTTATTTAGCACCTTTGACTTGTCAATTATTAATTAAATATTTTTTTATTGTAGAACGATTAAAATATTAGTGTTACAAATACGATTCGAAGAAGGGCAGACCATTATCATTAGCCAACTAAGCTCTTACTTGTATAGAGGTGACACAATTAAATTGAAATTGGAATGAGATTAAAAAGTTAACATTAACATTTACAAGAAACTAAAACTTAAAAATATTTACTTCTTCCATTTTTTTTCCCTATAGAGATAAAATTCTCGTAACTTTTCATTTTAACTTGAAACGCATCATGTTTCCGATGATTGGTGTATTTATTGATGCATGCTGCTCTATATTTTAGTTCAATCAATCTCTACAATGCTTTTATTAAGAGACAACTTAAAAAAAAAGTTTTCTTGACCCTAATTCCATAGCAAACATTGTTTTTATTTTTGTTTTGACTGTCGAATTTCTTCGCCAACTTCGTATTTGTCATATTTAACAATTCTCAAGTATTGACAACACATTCGCATTGGAATTGCATTGATTTAACAATTGAGCACGATTCTGTTGTCAAACGTAGTTTTTCCATTTCAACTGATGTCAATTGGATTGTCTGTGTCAAGCAACCAACGCAAGTCAATAAAATTTAAACTTTACTGATGACATGTTCAAGCTAAAAGGTCAACAGAAAACTAAATGCAAATCGTGCAAAAATTCAACTCTAAGTATTTTCGACTGTTTGACATGACAGCTGAAAGAAAGCATGGTTGTAACGATTGATAAAACGAGAGAAGGTATTGTAGTTAATCAACATTCTGAGAACTAATGGTTGACTTGCTAAGAAATATTAAATGTAGCCTTAGAAATAAAGTGAAATTAAGATTTAGAAGAATAAGATCAAGAATTAAATTATTTTTACCTGAAAATGATGACAAAATTAGCATGATTGTTCAATGAGAATTATACTTGATTAAAATTCAAGTTATTTATTGATCACTTGAAAAGAATAATTGTGAAAATCATATCAAGTTATTTTTTGCAAATTTTTTTTAAGAAAATAATTTTGAAGCGATCTTCTAATGGCACGGTTGAGTTATGTCAAAAAATGAAACGAGAGTGAAGTAAAACTACGCCATCTCAAAGGCCCTTTCCACACTCTTATGCTGAAACTCGAAATACAGTTAGAAGTAAATACACGCCTTATTGATACGGTTATGTCGCGAAAAATTCGGGAGTGCAAACTTTTTTCTTAAAAAAAATTCAGACTATTTATTTTAAATTGGTTATTTGTATTCCGTCTATTAGTTTAATATGCTGTTGGAAAAGTCGTTTATGACCACCTGCAAATCTTTGAACTCCGACACCATTTTCCATACGTACTCAACCCTACTTTATGAAAAACGTCCAAACTAAAAAGTTTTCCTGATGTAGAATTGATGCTGTAGAACCAATAAACTTTGTCTTTGGATACAATTTAACATTTCATCATAAGTTTTACAATTTGTTAGGGCGCCTTTATAGTGGTGACTTGTTGCTTTGCCGTGCCGACCTGAGCTTAAAGTAGCAGGCAGTGCGCAAAGTGCGCGCTTACCACCGCTAACTTGTTGCAGCTGGATTTTTACTATTTTGGGTTTGTTTGTATATATTACTTTTTTTTTTTTGTTAATTTTTGCAATCGAAGCATTTAAAAAGTCACGTGATTTCGTGTGGGCTTTTTGCTTTCCTCAAACAAGCGGACAACAAGTGAAGTTTTCATTTCGAATTATTTTTTAAACCTTACACGGTCAATGATTTGGCATTAATCATTTATATATGTTACTAAATATTTGTTTGTATGCATTACACAGAATCGTTCAGGGCTTCATTGAATATAACTGATTGATGTAAAGTGAATGACCATGTAATAAGGTCCGCATAGCTGTCGCACTCAGCAACAAAGAAGCGACTGAACCCAATCTCCAATTTTTGTGTGCTTCTTTCTTTTCATGTTGCTCTTCTTTTTTTTTTTGTCAAAAAGACTTTTCGTCTTCTGATAACAAACGGAAAAGATCTTTTGCAATAAGTGATCAGAAGAAAAATAAAGCAAAATGTTTGTTATTATTTGCCACTTCATTTTTCAATCCATTATTCTGCTCGTAGATATAAAAGGATTATAAAACTGCGTTATCGTGCGCTCATTATACACACTTGCTGTTTCACACAGGAAAGCCAAAGCAAAGGATAAGCAAGCTCACAACAGAAAAACATGTTATTTGTTATTGTTGTGTTTTTGGTATATTAAAATATGCTTGTTTTTTTTGCAACAAATGAGAAAATTTGAGAATAACAAAAGCTTAATTTTTCCATCCACTTGCTTTTGATCCCAAGACAAAAAAAAAAAAAAAAATAGATGTATGTATATTATTTGAGCTTTCCTTGTTTCGTTTTTATGTTATTTATTAAAAATAATAAGTAAACATCGTGTAAAATAAAACTAAACACATGCAAACCGTACGAGCGAGCGAGAAAGACACAATCGGCGTTCTAAAAACCAGCGCACAAGTCGCTTAAGGCTGCTTGTTCGGCTGGCACTACACGCACTTTTGAAATTATCTTCGGTGCCACTTCTTTGCCCGAGATATAAAACCTTATATTCAGTTTTTTGAAAAAGTTAAAAAATTGCATTAAAGTAAACATTTTTCCAAAACAGGAAAAGACATATGCGAAAAATATGAAAATTATTATTTCGCCAAATTTAAGAAAAACTTTAACACTGTATTCAATAGCACCAAAATTCACACAATCAGATAACAATTAAAAGTTCTGTGCTCTCTCGAGTGAACCTTTAGATTCGAATATCCTTTACACAGGACACTGTGGGTAATAACCAAGAATGGCTTTGTGTTAGCCAAAATATTGTTAATTTAAGCATGAATTAAATTGTGAGCTTTAAATCAAGTAAGTTTTTAAAGAAGGTAACAACAACAACAACAACAACAACAACTCTGTATAGAGTCAATCACTTAGCTGACTAGACAGTCTGTTTCGGAAATCGCTACATTTTCCTCTTCAGTAGTCTTTGAGTGATTAAGCTGTTAATTTAAGTCTATATTTAGCCTTACTTTAAGATATATGTAGTCTTATTTACAAAAATTAAAGCATTTTGAGAACGCGATTTTTTACTGTTTCTCTCAAAAAACGAGAAAAACGTTTTTGTCCTTGAGGGAGAGGAAAAGATCCTTATTTTTTTCTAAAATTTTTTTGGGAGATCTTGACCATCCAATGCAACTTTTGAGACCTCTTAGAATGTGAAATTTGAAAAAAATTGTAATTCAATACGCCCTAATGTGCAGTGTTTTTCAGCTTTCCCTCTCGGTTCGGTTTGACAAAGCAACAAGATACAATAAATGCGCCCTAAGGAGCTTCAACTCTACATCAGCAAAACTTTTGATATGATTTGTAACAACGATTCTATTCAAAAATAAGAGTGACAGGCCCCACTTAAACAAAAGAAATAAATATAAATTTGATTTAAAATCTGAAAGTGCTTAAAGTCTTCAGGCAATTTAAGAAGGTTAGGTAACGTTTGAAAATATGGCATGATGGTTTTTGTGTAATGCCTTTGGTTTGATGAGCCGTGTATGGTATGATTGTATTGTATCGTGTTTGGTAAGATTGTATTGTACGATGAGTTTCTTATGATCAGTGCAATTTGATGGATGGAGCATAGATACCTATGATGGTATTGCTCTATGGTAAGTTTTGTTGGTATTGCTTAGTGTGATGTGTTTTGAGTAAAGGGTGTTTTACATGGTATGATGTGATGGTATAGTATGATGTGATGTCATAATGGTATGGTAAAAAGCCATAATGCAAGAGTATTTTGTTGTTTGATGGTAGGGTTTGATGTTTTTTTATGGTATAGTATAGTATATTATATATAGTATAGTATAGTATAGTATAGTATAGTATAGTATAGTATAGTATAGTATAGTATAGTATAGTATAGTATAGTATAGTATAGTATAGTATAGTATAGTATAGAATAGTATAGTATAGTATAGTATAGTATAGTATAGTATAGTATAGTATAGTATAGTATAGTATAGTATAGTATAGTATAGTATAGTATAGTATAGTATAGTATAGTATAGTATAGTATAGTATAGTATAGTATAGTATAGTATAGTATAGTATAGTATAGTATAGTATAGTATAGTATAGTATAGTATAGTATAGTATAGTATAGTATAGTATAGTATAGTATAGTATAGTATAGTATAGTATAGTATAGTATAGTATAGTATAGTATAGTATAGTATAGTATAGTATAGTATAGTATAGTATAGTATAGTATAGTATAGTATAGTATAGTATAGTATAGTATAGTATAGTATAGTATAGTATAGTATAGTATAGTATAGTATAGTATAGTATAGTATAGTATAGTATAGTATAGTATAGTATAGTATAGTATAGTATAGTATAGTATAGTATAGTATAGTATAGTATAGTATAGTATAGTATAGTATAGTATAGTATAGTATAGTATAGTATAGTATAGTATAGTATAGTATAGTATAGTATAGTATAGTATAGTATAGTATAGTATAGTATAGTATAGTATAGTATAGTATAGTATAGTATAGTATAGTATAGTATAGTATAGTATAGTATAGTATAGTATAGTATAGTATAGTATAGTATAGTATAGTATAGTATAGTATAGTATAGTATAGTATAGTATAGTATAGTATAGTATAGTATAGTATAGTATAGTATAGTATAGTATAGTATAGTATAGTATAGTATAGTATAGTATAGTATAGTATAGTATAGTATAGTATAGTATAGTATAGTATAGTATAGTATAGTATAGTATAGTATAGTAAAGTATAGTATAGTATAGTATAGTATAGTATAGTATAGTATAGTATAGTATAGTATAGTATAGTATAGTATAGTATAGTATAGTATAGTATAGTATAGTATAGTATAGTATAGTATAGTATAGTATAGTATAGTATAGTATAGTATAGTATAGTATAGTATAGTATAGTATAGTATAGTATAGTATAGTATAGTATAGTATAGTATAGTATAGTATAGTATAGTATAGTATAGTATAGTATAGTATAGTATAGTATAGTATAGTATAGTATAGTATAGTATAGTATAGTATAGTATAGTATAGTAAAGTATAGTAAAGTATAGTATTTTTCTGCCACACAAATTTTCTTTTTTATTCATTTATTCTTCTATGATAAGTATTTTGTTTTTTGGTTTATAAATATTATATATTCAAATTAAAGAATGGAAAAACGGTTGTAATATTTAAGCCATTGTATAGAATGGCGCCAACTAAAAAAACAAGGCAACTAAACATAGCAAAGAATGAAAAAAAGAGGCCAACAAAAGCTGCATAGTGAGAATAAAACAGCCTCAAGCGGCTTATAATTAAATCTATTCTGTTGTTGTGAAAGTAAGGCACTTTTCTGTAAGGGTGAAAAAACAAAGAAAACAAGAGACAAAGGAAGGTAAAAAGCAAACAGACGGGTAGTTAATTTTCTGAGAAAATGTGATTGTTTTACATTTAACACCTTTCCACTCGGTGGGTAAAAATGTTTGGAAAAAAAATCATAAGTTGAAAAAAAAAACTGAAAATATAACAATGAGTATACCCAGCAAACATTTTATGAGCCCTCAAAAAATATGACTCTAAAATGCGCCATTTATTTGAGTGTTTTATGAGTGTTCATAAAAATGAGTCATAAAAGAATACTTTTATGCGTGTTTTATGAGTGCTCATAAAGAGAGTGCTCATAAATAAAGGATTATTTATGCATGTTTTATTCATATTTTATATAAATTTTTTACGCATGTTTCATGCTTGTCTTATACATGTTTTATGCACCTGTTATGCATATTTTGTGCATGTTTTATGTATATTTCATTTAATTCTATTCTGTTTTCTAAGAGTGTTCATAAAAGGGAGTCATAAAAGAATTAATTTTACGCATGTTTTATAAGTGTTCATAAAAAGGATTCATAAAAGAATACCTTTTCTGCGTGTTTTATGAATGCAAATAAAAAGGACTCATTAAAGATTCCTTTTATGTATATTTTATGAGTGTTCAACAAATAGAGGCATGAAAGAATAATTTTTATGCGTGTTTTATGAGTATACATGAAATGGTGTTATAAAAGAATGCTTTTAATGTGTATTTCATGAGTTCTTATAAAAAGGACTCATACGAAATTCTTTTAATGCATGTTTTATGAGTGCTCTTTAATTAATAAAAGAGACTCATAAGAGATTAATTTTTCAGCGTTTCAGTGATTCTTGTGAATGTATTTCCTGTAAAAAGCAGGCGCTTGCTATGCTGGCGCCGAAATTCGAGGAGTGTTTTTGCTGGGTTTTTGGTGCGTAGCAAGCAATATAAACAGAATTGAAATGTTCATTGTGAGTTTAAAGGATGAAGTGCGTGAGAGTGATTTCATTTTTAACTATTACTTAAAAATAATATATTTAAAAAATATTCAAGTAAGTTCTTATGGTCAGGTCCAGACTAACAACGCTTGGCAAGACCTTCCTCAGCAATCTAGAGGAACTTACAACAACAAAAATCAACAATCTCCTAACGTTCATCAACCGCACCGGATGGTTATAACCTAGCAGTGCGTTACCCACTCAACCAACAGAAACACGAGGTTATGGTATCAAAACGGCTCACCAGAGCTACTTGGATCCTACTTGTATGTAGAATCACCATCTAAACCAACCAACCAAACCAAGTTCTTATAAATTTTTTACGAGTTTTCTCGAATAATAATGACAAGAAAACAGTGCAAGAAAGGGTCTTCGGTAATAATTAACTTTTTAAAAATAAAAAAATTCGTTTGGAGGTGGAGATGGGAGAAAATAGTGAAGAACATAAGGCAGCGAATAAAGAGGTTTTCCATTATCGAACTTCTGATAATAATTTTCCAGCAACCATTTAGTCCTTACACAGTGTCTACTTTTACAATATTTGATTGCATTTGATTGAACTGTCAAATTGAATTTCATGATATCCAGATTTCATGCTATATTATTTAGGTGGGCACTTTATCTCATGAAATTCTATCTTAAAATTGCTTGTTAAAGTTTATTCAATTCATTTTTTTTTTCATTTGCCATTCCATTTTATGTTGTCTGACTTTTTTATGGCTTTGCTATATACTTTGTTCAAAAAGTTCTTAAAAATGCACAAAAAGCTCATCGCATGAAATTTATCTCAAGAAATATTTCAAGACATACATTTTATGATATGAGCAATTTCATAAAAAGAGCAGTCTACACATGCGATATTGATCATGAAATTCAATTTAACAGTTAAGCATAGTACTCTGTTCAGATTCATGTGAAATTTCACTCAAATCTCCATACAAAAAGTGACAGCAGTGAAACAAGCGTGGAAATTTTCACAACATGTTCGTCAGAGCAGTACTCTGTTTCACTGCGTGAAATTATAGCAACATGTTTCTGAGCAACATTTTTTCACGACATTTTAATTTTTCTGCCTATTTATTTTGAAGTGAAAATAGATCATATGAAATCTACCAACTTATTCTCTGAGTCTCTCGGAGAAACGTTGCCATAGAAATTCCTCGCAACAAATTTTAAGTCAGAAATTTAACGCAACAAATAAATAGATACTGCCAGCGAAATTTCACGCAAACGAACAGAGTACTAGGCTTTAGCATGAAATCAAATATTGCAAGTGAAGACACTGTTTTACTGAGCAGTGGACAAACAAATATTAGAAATCAATAAGCGACATATAAGTTTTCAAATATTTGTCTTAAAGGAGTCTTAATATGAGCCTTAAAAGAGTCTTCAATATGAGTCCTGACAGAGTATTTAGAGTCGTAGACAGAGTCGTAAAAAGTAATTTAAGTGAGTTGTAAAAAAGTATTTTATGTACAGGTTTAATGAGTGTTTTTAAGGGTCATAAAATAGTCTTTGATATGAGTCTTAAAAGAATATTTAATTAGAATCTTAAAATAATCTTTTCTATGCGTCATAAAATAATCACTAAAAGGAATCATATCAGAGTGCCCTGAAGCTAGGAAAAAAAGACTCAAAACAGCCTTTTTTAAGCGCATAATGATGATAAAGCCACATAAATAATAGTTTTAAAAGAGTCTTAATGTTTGCTGGGTATAAGGATGCTCTTCCAACATGTACTAAAACCAAGAATAATATTTAACACATGTTGGACTACTCTAGGAAAGCAGCGTTCGTCTTGGTTCGATTCTTATAAATCGTTCATTTCGTGCAAGATTGTCACAACTCAGAGTATTTAGTATTTTTCAGGAGGCTTTTTGAAATTTTGAAATGACATCACGACCATTTATTGCAAAGGTAGACTAAAAATTGTTAAGAATATTTGTAGGCCATTTTATTTTCTTCTACCAAAAATATCATAAATTTTTCATTACGCGTCAATAGTGAATTTTTAAGCAATATTTTTGCAAGTGTCTGTTTGAGTAATGACATTATTACTACAAAAACTCATTCTAAAAACTGTTTAATTTTGAGTTGGGACCATTTTGCTACAATATGATAATTTACTTTTGAGCTAGTAAGATGTCACGTTTGGAGTTGGTACCTTATTACTACAAAAAATATTAGGTTGCTTGCATGGATTTTTATTTAAAAAATGGTTTAAGATATAATAAGTCGTTGTTATGGAGTCTACTTGCTCAGGTATTTTGGAAACAGCTTGTTTGTTTTTAAATATTTTTATTTGTTTTTCTTCAATTAGCTTAAAAATGTGTTTGTTTTGAGTGTATATGTACTACATATGTTGTTGTGACGTGAGTGACGGCAATCGAAATCGTTATTGTTTTTCAAATTATTTATAACTTTTTCAGACTTGACACAAAAAAAAGCTGCGCTATATTTGCGCAGTAAATAATACAACAATTTGTAAATATAAACTCAAAATAAAAATTGTTAAAAAATGCACTTGCATTCATAATGATGCAAAATAAGCGAAACCAATTGATTGAATTTTGGCAGTCGATTTGTTTCAGGTACGAGAAGATTTAAGAAAAAATTTCTACGCCCCTTTTACCGCCCACAAATCAATAAAAATGCTATATTTTAGTCGGTTTGGGTCATGTAAGACTAAAATTTGATAATTTAGATTGTATGGTAAATGTCGGCAACTGTGATTAGAATGAATGTCTACGCCCCCTTTTCCCGCTCACAAATCAACGAAAATGCTTTATTTAAGGCGTTTTTGGTCGTATAAGACTTTTATTTGGTAGTTTAGTTTGTATGGTTATTTTCAGCAACTGTGTTAAAAATTGGTTTCCACGCCCCCCTTTTTCCGCCCACTAGTCAGTGAAAATACTATATTTCAAACAGTTTTGATCGTATAAGACAAACATTTGGTAATTTAGTTTGCATGGTTAACTTTAGAAACTGTTCTTAAATTGGCGTGGTAGCTCTATAGCCACACAGAAAAAACAAATTTAATGAACAGCATACGTTAAAATTAATTCATTTATTTTAATGAAAAAATTATTGAGTTTTAATGAATTGCTCACAGTTTTTAACGTACGGTTCATTGAAATCAATGAAGTTATATTCATTAAAAATGTCTTAATAAATATCAATGATTTGTTTTCATTATTTTAACGGACTTTTCATTGATATCAATGAAAAGTACATTGATTCCAGTTGTAAATCAAATTTTAACGAACCATACATTGATTTTTAATGAACAGTTCATTGAATTCAATGTTTTGGCCATTAAATGCAATGTATAGTTCATTAAATTCAATGAATAGGTCATTGAATTCAATGTATAGTTCATTGAATTTAATGTATTGTTCATTGAATTTAATGTATAGTTTATTGAATTCAATGTATTGTTCATTGATTTCAATGTATAGTTAATTAAATTCAATGTATAGTTCATTAAATTCAATGCATAGTTCATTAAATTCAATGCATAGTTCATTAAATTCAATGTATTCAGTTCATTAAATTCAATGTATACTAATTTATTCCCTTCCCAATTTTGTTTGAAGTGAAACGCGAAGTTGTGAAGACGTGTGGCAATTGTGTGTGTAAATTTTAGATAAAGGTGATAATAAATTAAATTCAAAGTGAAGAAAATGTTGCGCTTTGAATGTAAAAGAAAATTTAAATCTGTTGAATTACTATTAGTATTAATAAATAGTAGGAAATATACCTGGTATTTTAAGTGACTGCTGCCATCATTTTCAAAAAATGTTTACATTTTTAAAGGTTGAAAACCACATATAAGATAAAGCTGTGCCGGCAAAGTTGGCAGAAATTGAAGATTTCACTAATTACAGTGGTAAGCTTAATTTTTCTCGAGGCTAAATAAATAAATAGTTATTTTTTCCAATTAATATCTTTCCAGACAGTACTGCTATGAAGCTTCTTTGGAGCCTTCATGGGTATTTGGTGTCCACTCAAAAAGTATGCAGTAAGGACAACTTTGGATAAAAACTTTCCTAAAGCATACAATTACCAGTTCCCAAGAGGCATTCATTTTTGTTGGAAGCAGCATCCAGGAAGTCGAGGAGCATATTGAGTTTTTAAAAACTAAAAGCGAAAATACTCAACCATTAATCCTTGCTGTTGGAGAGAAGAACTTCTCCTCATTCCAACAATTTTATGTGTTCATGGATGGTGTAAAATTTTAATTTGATAGTTTTATTAGAGCCGTAGATGTGTGCTTTAAAATTTTTCAATTATTTCAATTAAAATATTCTGCGGCATGCACTCTCGTGTGGGAGTTTATTGCCGTCTATTTTTTTATAAATTTTAAAACTATTCAAAATCTTCGAAAATTTGTATATTAATTGACTCTTTAAAATAAAAAAATATTGTTGAAATTGTAATTATTTCCTTATTTTAAAAATGTTTAGAGAGGGATTAACAAATAATTCGTTGAATTTAATGCATAGATCATTCATTCCAATAAACTAAATTGATTAAATTTAATGAAATATGCATGGAATTCAATGAACTGAATACATCAAATATAATAAACTGTACATTGAATCCAATAAACCAAATACATTAAATTCAATGAACTAAATACATTAAATTCAATGAAATAAACATTAAATTCAATGAACTATGCATTTAATTCAATAAACTATACATTGAATTCAATGAACTGTAATACATTGAATTCAATGAACTATACATTGAATTCAATGAACTATACATTGAATTCAATGAACTATACATTGAATTCAATGTAAGGTTCATTGAACTATACATTAAATTCAATGAACTATACATTGAATTCAATGAACCTTACATTGAATTCAATGAACTGTAATACATTGAATTCAATGAACTATACATTGAATTCAATGAACTATACATTGAATTCAATGAACTATACATTGAATTCAATGAACTATACATTGAATTCAATGAACTATACATTGAATTCAATGAACTATACATTGAATTCAATGTAAGGTTCATTGAACTATACATTAAATTCAATGAACTATACATTGAATTCAATTAACTTTGAACTATACATTGAATTCAATGAACTTTACATTAAATTCAATGAACTTTTCCAGACCTTACATTGAATTCAATGAACTTTACATTAAATTCAATTAACTTTTCATTAAATTCAATGAAAAATCATTAATTTTGGCATTTTTTAATGAACGTATTCATTGAATTCAATGAAGTGTTTATTGATATTCAAGGAACCATTCAATGAAAATCACTAATTTTAATGAACTATTCATTAAAGTATGAAGAAAATTCATTGAAATCAATGACCACAGTTCATTGGACCAAAATCAGTGAATAATTCATTGAAATTAAAACACCTTTTCATTAATATAATGTACCTTTTTGGTTCAGTGCACTCCCCCTATTTGAGAAATCATAAAAATTGAGTACTGGGCCTAGTGAGCTAAAATGTTGGCTTAGTTTGTATGGTTACTGTCAGCAACTGTAATAAAAAGAATTTGTTTCCACGCCCCTTTTATAGCCCATAAACCAATAAAAATGCTTTAACCCTTTCAATACCGGAATTGCAATTAAATGTGAAATTAATTTTCAATTTTTCCTTGCTGGACACTTGCCGAAATGTTAAATGTTATGAGTGGTAATCGTGGTACAAATTCAATGTTGTTTATATTCAAGATCGATTTTAGTTTAAAGCATAGAACTCTGTTCAGTTCCATGTGAAATTCCGCTCAAATCTTCGTACACAAAATGACAGCTGCGAAACAAGCCTGAAAGTTTTCACAACATGTTCGTTGGAGCAATACTCTGTTCCGCTGCGTGAAATGATTGCAAGATGTTTCTGAGCAACATTTTTTCACGACCATTTAATTTTTTGATGTGAAAAGAAAGAGAGAGAGAGCTCATATGAAATTTCCCAACTCACTCTCTGAGTCTCTCAGAGAAACGTTGCCATAGGAACTCCTCTCAAAAAACTTTAAGTCAGAAATTTAATCCCACAAATAAATGAATGTTGTCAGCAAAATTTCACGCAAGCAAACATAGTACTATGCTTTAGGAATAAAAGTGTATGTACCAAATTTTAAGTCGACAACCCCAAATTTGTAGCTTTGATTTTTTTTTTTTTTTTTATTTAGACTGAACCAACGCTCAGGGGATGCCCCCTATAAATGCGTAAGCATTGTGTTGATTCGGAAGATGGGTGATAGTTAGTTGGAGGGTGGATAGATGGAGTAGTGTCGGTGAAGATTTGTTTTGAATTTGCACAGCTCAAAACTGCCGGGAAACACGCTCGCAGGGAGACTATTCCACAACTTAACCGCGCGACTAAAGAACGAATTATCGCGGAAATGCGAGGTTCTATTAGGCATCGATGCAATGGTAAAGGGGTGGGCTTGGACAGCTGCCCGAGTGGACCTGGGAAACACACGAGCTGGTGGCGTCAGGCCATGTATCTCCCTTGAACACTTCCCATGGTAATACCTATGCAGAAGGCTTAGGCAACCTACATTACGTCGATGCTCAAGAGAGTTGAGAGAGGATGAAATACTTTCATCTCCTATCAAATATATCGCACGACGTTGAATTCGGTCCAGAAGCTCCAAATAAGATCTTGAAGCCCCTGCCCAAATGTGCGAATTGTACTCCATTTTCGGCCTAATATATGAGGTGTAGATCATGCGAAGATCAGCTGAAGTGAAATATTTTTTGCACCGTTTTAGAAAACCTAGGCACTTGCCCGCTTCTTTCGACACATCGAAAATATGATCATTCCAACGAAGATCACATTGGATCGATATGCCCAGAACGTCAAGAGCGGCTGATTCCACAAGATCCACACCATTCATATTGAGGGGAGCTAAGGGGCAATCCATCCGCTTGTGGGTTAACAGACAACACTGGGTCTTGCTTGCATTGAACTCTACTCTATTAGCAAGACCCCACTCGGAGATTTTTTGTAGATCATTAAGAAGTGTGTCATTCATAGTTTGCCTTTTTCTCTCAATCTCCATAGAGTTTGGGCGTTTTTTGAATGAATATGAATGACAAATGCTGCTGTCGTCCGCAAACGAATGAATTGGGTTATGCGTCAACGACAGAAGGTCGTTGATAAAAACCAGAAACAAGGTTGGCGATAGAACTGAACCCTGCGGTACTCCTGCGTTGATGGCGTGCTTCTCGGACGAAATACCGTCAACTACGACTCGAATCGTTCTGTCCTTGAGAAAACACGTGATCCATCGAGCAAAATTACTACCAAAACCATATGCAGTAAGTTTTGACACGAGCGCTTTATGCCACACTCGGTCGAACGCTTTTGAAATATCCAGAGCAACAACGCAACAACCCTGCTCTCGCCGAAAAAGTGAACGCATTTATTCCATTCTTCGGTTAAGAACGCCATAAGATCACCAGTAGAGCGAGCCCTACGGAAACCATATTGACGGTCACTGAGCAGTTGGTTGTGCTCCAGATAGTTCACAACGTTGAAGTTTATTACGCTCTCCATAACTTTGGAAAGCGTAGAGCATAACGCAATGGGTCGGTAGTTTGCAGGGTTCGTGGCATCACCCTTTTTAGGTACAGGCTGGACATTTGCCACCTTCCAACAAGATGGAAATATTCCTGTTCTGTAGGAGATGTTGAAAAGGTTGCGCAAAGGCCGAGCCAGCGAAGAAGCACACATTTTAAGCACAATTGGCGGTATGCCATCAGGACCAGAGGCTTTGTTAACGTTGAGATTTGTAAGGACCCTTTTAACTGCTCTCGTTCGAAAGTATATCTCCTGCATTGCAGAAGATCCACCCTCAACAAAGGGCAGTGGCTGATTGCTATCCGAGAGAGTGGAATTTTGTGCAAACAATCTAGCCAATAGGTTCGCTTTATCAGCCGAGTCAGTGAAGATTTGGTCATCTTTTAAAAGAGCTGGAATCGATGACGATGTCTGGTTCTTAACTCTTTCCAACATAATTTCCAATTGAAGCTGCGATAAAAATTATTTAACGCAGTCCAATTTGCCTTTCCATAAAACCATGCAGTCCTCTTCGGGGCTTTAGGCGTAGAGGTGCAGGGGTTAGAATATGGAAAAACAGCGGATATGGTACAATGGTCCGAGTTACCGAGATACAAAAGAATTCACTGTAATTAACTTAATAGTACATACAAATGCACATACATATCGTCGTTGCAAAAGTAAACTAACGAATCTGAAAAATTTCATTTATAATTTTCTATAGAATTTTCACTTGAAATGAAAAATTTAGTTTTTCAGATTCGCTAGTTTACTTTTGTAAGGACGATATGTATTCAAAATACAAAATAAATAATTCAATTGCACTGGCTTTGCTCTTGCAGTACCTTTTGCTTTGGTCGAAGGCGAATTTCATTCATAAATTGCAGCTATAATCGAAACGAAAAATATTGTTAAAGAAATTGGAATACTTATACAAGAATCGATCTTGTTCAACAAGTTGATGAGTTGAAGATTGAGCAGGTGAGTTGAAGAATATTCAGCAAGTCTGTAATTGACGAATACAAGACAGACACGTAAAAGAATATTCTGTAAGTCTGGATTATGTAGCAAGTTTCTTTAAGAAATCATCAAAGAACAATTCTTCGACGATGCCCGAGACTGCTGGGATATTAAGTATTAACTAAAGATATGTTGCTCCAGATTGCATCTTAATATATAAAAGGTAAGCACGCTACTCCGTGTCCCATAACTGTTCAGCCTGAAAGTATGCACATCTTAATACATAAAAGTCAGGCTTCTGCTCCGCACACAGTATTTCTCAAATTTTTGGAGAAATATTTTTTGACAGTAAAGTAATTTTACAAGACACAATGTTCTCAAAAATGTTCAGCCTGAAAGTATGCACAGAAAATATATTTAATACTTATCAGTGACAATATTGGGTTTTACAATAGTACGTTTTTGATCTAACTACCTCTTTTTTTCATCCTTTTATAAAAAAGTTATGACGAATTTAATGAATTTCTTTTGAGTCGATTCGAGTCGATTGTACAAAAAAAAAATAATTGGTATCAGCCGCAAAACGACATCTGTGTTGCTACGTATTGAAGGTTGTAAAGTTGAGTGTGACTATGATTGTAACCAATCTCGACTTTTTGCACTTTTACACTTGAACTAATTTTTGAACACTGCTTCAATATGTAAAGTGTTATTTAAAGTGTTACATTTGTATTTTGCTTTAAAAAAAAATTAAGCTTTAAAAAGAGAAAAAAGAGCTTTCGGCAAAAGGCTCGAAAAAGGAAGTGTGCAAAGGACCTGTCGTAGGACAGGCTTTTATACTAGTAAATAAATAAAAACGCATGGTTTGGTTTTTCTTCTTATTTTATGCACTTTCTAATTGCTGTAAAATCAGTAAATAAACTATTGTCAGTGCATTCTTATACCGAAGCTTTTTATGCCTCGTTTTGTGATTTGCTTGAGTAAAATCTCAAAAACGACACTTCTTCCATACACCTTTTTCTTAGAATTGTTGTTGCTTTTTACTTGTGTCTGTTACACCAAGAGTAATACAAAATTGAATATTTCTTTGTATGCCTTGAGAATCAAATGTGTGAGAAATGTTCGATTGATAGTCCAACATACTACCAACTGATCGCATATTCTTTATTGCGTTGGTTGGTTTATTCAATATTAAGTATTAACTGAATATATTTTGCACCAGAAAACAATCTTAATACATAAAAGACAAGCATACGGCTCTGCACCTATATCGCTTAAACTTTCCTGAAAAATGTTCAGCCTGAAAGTATGCACTTCTTAATACATAAAAGTCATTGCCATTGATGTAGTGCTTTTACAACATGTCCTCCAAGATGCTCAGCCTAAAATTATGCATATACTTGCAGACTATTTTATGCTATACATAGTGTTGCCAGTATATTTTTGTATAATTTCCCACAAACACATGAAAAAATTCCCTTTTTTCCTTTTGCAATTTTGTAAAATCTATAAAATATCTTTCAAACATAACTTTATTTAGGTATAAAATTTTATGCACAAAAGTTCATTTAAGAATTAAATAACAGAGAAGCGCGTCGGAAGCGAATTCCATCTGGGGGGCAGTACAAATGGTGGGGGCAGTATAAAGGGTGGCGGGCAGTACAAATGGTGGTGCAAAAAAAGTTCACCCAAATTTCTTCACATGAAACATGAAGAATAGAGAAAAAAGAGGAAAATATATAATACAAAAATATTATCGTTGTAAAAAAACTGATATTTTGAATAATTTTTCTTTTTAATTGTTTATATAGCTAAAAAAGTGGGGGGCAACTGCCCCCTTGTCCCCGCTTGATACGCCAATGATAACAGAGCACATGTTCGTAAACATAAGCATACAAAAATTTGTATAACTGAAATAATTTAAGTATAGAATCTGTTTTAAAAACTTTTTGCTCTGATTAATACGTAAGTATTTGTTACAAAAAAAAAAAATCTTTTCCATACAAACCCAGTGGCGAAAGAAGACTTCGAAAATGTTGTCTTTGAAACCGTCGTTGAAGACAACGGAGTAACAATATGAGTTTTTGGCTGACCTGTATTCATAAATTCAGGAGCAAAATAAATCGTATGCAATGTTAGTCAAAAATTTTTTTTTTAATTTTTAAAATATGTATTAAAAAGCAGAAAATCAGTTCAAATACGGATTGATCCATGAAGGGAATGAGGGAGAATGGAAAGCATAAAGGCAAACAGCATACGTGTACGTGTATCGCATTCGTCGTCGAAGACATGGCGAAAAATAGTCTTGCAAGTTAATTTTCTAATTTGGTCTTCGAGAAATGGTCTTTGAGTACAGCTATAGGATTGAAGCGATTTGTCCTCGAAGACTTAGTGCTGTCTTGAAAGACGTCTTCGAAGATGGATACATTCGGATCATACACTAGGAATTATTTGAAACTAAGTGGATACAATAAAAATATCTAGTATTTTTTAAATTAATTAAACATTTTGTTAAAAGTACGAAACAACACAAAAAGCAAAAACTTATATTTATCGACTAATTCTAGAAATTGTCAATTGCAATTATAAGGATTTCTCGGCATAAAATGATATCGAAAGCTACTTGACAAAACTGTCAACACACAAAAAGGTCTGAACAAGAAATATTTATATGATATTTTTTGAACTTTCCAACTTCATGTTAAAAAAATATTATAAAAACTGCTTTGTATGTTAATTTGCAATTGCAAATCACCAGAATAACGCCTTTAGTTCTCCATTTGAAAATTCCCTTTTACTTGTACTACCAAGCAAAATGCTTCCCTTTTTCCCTTTTAGCTCACAAGACGATTAAAAAATCCCCCAAAAAGGAAAATTACTCTCAATCTGGCATCACTTGCTATACACGAGCAGGCTCCATGGAACTGGGTGAAATTTATCGCAAGGAACCAAGTGTTTGAATGTTCCTAGGCACTTAAACAATAAGGCAGTTCACGATCTTGTTGCATCGTTGCAAATGCAAAATAAACAGCTTTTACGAAAACAAAAAGCATTGAAAAGCTTTTGCAACGTATGCTTTTTGTTTTTGTAAAAGCTGTTTATTTTGCATTTGCAACGATGCAACAAGATCGTGAACTGCCTTAATGTCTTTTTGATAAATATAATTTACGAATGATAAGCGATCCAAATATTTGTACAATTCGATTAAGGACAAAATTAAGGATTAAAATGTTTGAATTTAAAAATGATTTTATTGAATGCCATTAAATTATCAAATCTATTAAAATGCGAAAAAGCTTTGCTGCACTCGTGTGTCCAACGACGCATATGTTTTTGTTTTTAAATCGCGCGACTCTCTTTAGAGTGAATGTGTGAGTAGAATGTGTGGCTTAGTTTCTTGTTGCTGTTTTTTATATGGGAAAAAGTGTTTTTAATTTCTACTTTTTATCTATCTTAATGACAAAACATTTAAATAAAAAATATATTGTGCACTTGCTATGAACCAGAGCTTTCAAATGATATAAGTTTCATTCAAGTGTGTTGTCTAAATGTCAGTTAAAGGGGGGCTAAAGACATGAGTTTGCGTATTAGTATATAGATTACCACATGCATTATTGCATACAGTTTTTATCGTCTATCTACTTTTAGGCCTACGTTTTCAACTGTAAAGTGAATTTTTCTACATTTTAAGATGAAATTTACATAAAAAAATAAGTTGAGAATGTTTTGCATACTTTCTTTTTTAAACCAGAAATATGAAATTTCCATCTTTTGTGAAAAGAATGTGTATTTAAAAAAAAAAATTTAACCAAAAGGTATTTTGAATCTTGCACAATTTCGCAACTACATTTTGTTATGATTTCATTAAAAAGTCATATCGATTTTTTTACAATTTTTCATTTCCGATTTTACAACGAAATCGAATTCCGAAATAACAAACCTTTCAAAAAAAAGTGTTTATAATATTAATATTTTAATAATTTTTTTTTGTATTAATAATATTCCTAATATTCTAATGGCCAGTTTTTCAGTGCGAGTTTAAACTTTATTCAAATTAAACCTAGCTTAACTCACCAAAATTGAACGTTTAAACTCGGTTTAACTAGATATTTCAGCATTCGTTAAAGTTAAATTGACTTAAATTATCATATAATGTGTTTCCTTTTTGCCTAAACCGAGCTTGAACGTTCAATTTTGGTGAGTTAAGTACGGTTTAATTTGACTAGACTTTAAACTCGTACTGAAAAGCTGGCCCTAAATAATTATAATAAAATTTGTTAAAACTCGGAAAACTTTGGTTTGCTGGGCAAATTATAATAATTTTTTACTTTACGTATCCATTGACTTATTATAATGATTTTGTTTTCGTTTCTTTCATTCAATTTGCAGCTTTATCCAGCACTACAATCATCTTAACACTTAAGTGTGCTGAAACTACAACAATAACACCATAACCACCACCTCCAACTCAACACACATACACACACGTACACCTTAAAAATGCGTCGTTCCTCATTTACGCCCGTCTTTAATCTAAGCACTCAGGAGCCACTTATTGTAGTAGAGGAAACGCACACTCGAGATGATCACGCAGATGCTGAAGGTGCTGCTGGCGGCACCGATACAGCAACAAGACGCTCCAACAGCGATGATTCGGAAGCGGATTCACCCGTGAATCCTTATCTTTTGTGCCCTTTTCCGGACATGCAGCAGCGACGCAAACATTCGCTACCCTCGTTGCAGATCACCGAAGGTATAACGGCCAGTCAGGTGCGGCGTCTGTCTGAGGTGGGTGGTGAGGGTGGCGGTATCAGCTCAAAGGATGTTGAGTTTTTGGCAACTTTATCACAGAAAGCAAATCCGGCTGCTGGCGGTCGAAGGCATTCAGTGGTAACAATTTCGGCTGTACCACCAACGTTGTTTGGCAGAAATCGCCGCGAGTCTTTGTCCGGACTTCCGTTGAGGTAGGTGTGAGTGTTAAAGAGAGAGAGAGAGAGAGAGAGAGAGAGAGAGAGATCGAAGGAGGGAGAGAAAGTTGACATCCGTTTGAGTGACTGAGTGAGTGATAGTGCCTTTTTGTTGAACAAGCTTCATTGTAGCTCTGCTAATGCAGCAGTAAAACAGCCGGATGTGCTGCTAATGCTTGAGCGGAAGTGCAAAAAGTGCCATGATTTATATTTAAATCTCCTAAGTTAGCAACTTTTCTTACAATTTCTCCATTTTTAACTTTTTGTTTGTTTTTTTTCCATTTTCATTTCCAACTCAGTCGACGTGGCAGTGGCTTCCAAGGACCTCCACTAACCGACCATCGAGGCAGCATTCACAACTTACAGCTGGACATAATGGATGGCATTGTGCAGGCACGCAAGATACGTTCCGGCAGCGGTGTCTGGGAAGCGCCAGTGCTGCCAGAGGTCGACAGTAATGTACCCGTGCAGACATAAAAGGTTTAAAGCCTTAGTTTTTTTCTTGTCAACTAACTCCAAAAATTGTTTTTGCAACAACGTTAAATCAGAGTAAAAGAAAACATACATCTAAAATTTTAAGTTAAAAACAACAACAGCAGTTTTGTGCTTCTAACACATACTAAAACAAAGTAGTTACAGACAGCAAGAAATGAAGAAATAGTTGTGCAGCAACAACAACAATAACAAATCGGAAATGTACGCAGCACTTTAAGCCTGGTTACTTGGTTAAGTTTGTAATTTTAAAAAAAAAAAATAAAACGGAAGTGCTTGTGGCTGGCTGAGCAGCAAGCATTAATGTTAAGTGTTTTAAACCATAAAAACACACACACACATACATACATACTAAGTCATTGATACATACAAAAACGCCTACGTTTCGAGAACTTTATTTAGCAAAGAGTTTATTTGAAAGCAGAAACATAAAATTAAAATGAAATCGTCAACTTGAGCCGCTTTGAGCCAGTTTTTTTTCTTGCATTTCATGCTATATTACGTTAGGCAGATGGACAATATTTGATGACAGTTGGTTGAATTTTCTTTCCTCATTTTTGTTAGTATCCTAATATCAAGTGCGTAGCCAAAGGGCGTATTCTAGGGTATTCAAGTCCCCCACTGAGTTTAAAGGGGATACTATTAAAGGCAAAAAAGTATAATTTTCAAAAGACAATTAAGCAAATTACAAACTAAAATATTTAAATATTTTCAAGTTATAAAAAATAAGTCTTAAATCTACAGTTCAAAGAGAAAAATTTAACATTTGCAATGCAGAATTTAAGAAAAAAAAAATCGTTGAAATATTCTCATTTCACTCCTTGAGGCCGAAGCCTAGACCGTTGGAGATATAGAAGAAATGACTTTGGATTCGGGTTCCTCGCGGACAAATTAAGAAAAAACTAGGTTTGAACAATTTTGGAAAGCCCCAAATTCACAAAATAAAATGGGGTATTACATGACCCCCTCGGTCGCAAGTAAAACTTTTAGGGATTTTTTTAGCTGTAGTCTGTGATGGGCATGAACGCATTTTTAATGAAATATCAAAAGCAATTTATGTGTTTAAGCAATTTAATTTCAAATTTATAAAAGTAATATATAAATGAAAGTTTTTTCTAAATGACCTTTATATTTATTATGTTGACTTTATATGATTTAAATACAAATTCTAAATGTTTGATAGTTTAAATCATATTTGATTTTAAATACAAATTCTAGTTGTTTGATAGTTTAAAATCGTTTATTGAGCTTAAGGTCAAAGTTAGAACAATTAATTGTTCTAACGAATTTTTTTCCAAAGAAACAACAACAGCAACAAAGTTTTTTCAATATGAAAAGGAAAAAATCACTAGCTGATTTTATTGTACAATTTCTGCTCTGCTAAAAGCGTCATCAAGTATGATTTAAACTATCAAACATTTAGAATTTGTATTTAAATCATATAAAGTCAACATAAGTAATATATAAATGTTACAGATTGTAACTGAAATTTAAGTTTTCCTTACGAGAAAGATCGCAAGGTACAAAATTGTATGAGCAAATATCGCAAAAAGTGTTACTTCAGACCGATGCATATTGCGCTATTTTTAATTTTAGGATGACATTTGGGTTTTTTTTTTAATTTTAGTAAAAAATATTTTTATTCGTCAGATTATAAAACATGTATTATGAATGTGGTATAAAAAATTTGATGTATTGTGTGCTTTTTTTTATAAAATTCGTCAAAGTTGAAACTTTTTTAACAAAATTAAGCTCAATAAAACCCAAAAACTAAAGTCAAGTTTAAACAATAATAACTTCGAGCACAAAGTATATTTCAAGGTTTTGTTTTTGAACTTTTTTATGTCTTAATTGCCATTGAATTAAATGTTAAATACAATAAAAAATTTTAATAAATAAAAAAAAAACAAATCGTTGAAATATGACTGTAAATTTGTCAAGAAATGAATATTTAAGTAAAATTTAGTAGAAAATATCTAGCTATTAAGCATTATTAATGCCAAAGGTTATAACTATCATAAAATATTGTACTTCTTTCTTCCTTCTGTTTCTGTAAAAACCTCCTGCATCTAGCTGCTATTAAGAAAAAACACTTAATTTGAAAAAAGTCTTAAAAATCAAATTTTTCCCTAAACTGCGCTGATATCCAAGACAATTTTTAGGTTTTTTTAAATTTAAAGAAAAATAAAATAGACTTCATAATTTAAAACAAGTTGTGACCTTATTTTGTATAAGCAACCATTTTTAAAAAAATTTTTAAATTTCGTTAATTTGGTAATATTGTTTTATAGGAGATATATCCAAAAGTTATCCGATTTGAAATTTTTTTAGCATAACTTTTAAATGAAGTTAAATAAACTAAATTGACGCTTTAAAAACAAAAATCAGCAATTTTATGCGGGTTTGTATGGGAGGTAGGCGATGCAGTTGACCTAGAATTCTAATTTGTGCTGTTACTTAATTTGGGCTTAAATTGATTTGTACAATTGTACCATTTCATGGCCCTATCTTTTATAGTTTCTGGGATAATACAAATGTCATCCTAAAATCGAAAAAAGCGCACTGTGCGATGGGGCCATCTTTTTTCTTTTAAACAAATTCTACACAGTTGTATTTTTAAAAATGGCCAGCTGGCTTTTTTTGAGCAAGCAAGCAAATTTTTTTCATATTGTATAATAGGAAAAGGTAGGTTTTTGTTTACCTCTTGGGGCACCCTTAGGTCATGAGATGTCTAACACCTCACTTAAAGTCCCCGTCAGCTGCTCCACCATTTAATCGAGTTCTTGTGGAGTCGAAGGGAAAATATCTGAGAGCGGGGGTAGCGTTGCTTCCACTTCCTCCCTTAATTCATTCTTATTTATTGTCCTTAGATTCCTAAGATATTTTGCCTTTTGAAGTGGCCTTTTAGACCGAATGTACAATAATATACCTTTGATCTGAGAAAGATTGCTCCTGAAGCATCCACACATTGAAAAATTTCAAATAAGGCTATTCATAACATTTCATAAGTGCTTCGTTAGCTCGTAACATAATCTGTGAAGAGCATATTAAAACCAGCCATATCTTTATTATTATAAAAACTATTACAAAATTACATAAACTCGTTAGCAAATAAAGTTAGCATTTAATAAAACCCTTAAAATGGAGTATAAATGCGTATTTAAATAAGAGCAATAAATTATTATATTTTAATTTTTGTTTGACCGTAAACTTTAATCCTAATTTTGCTTTATATGTTTGTCTTAAAAAATAAAAATCAAAACTAACCAGTTAGTTTGTTTTCATTATATTTCAAGGGTGGGTAAAAGTAAAAAATACAAGAAAAATCATATTTTTCGTGTATTCCACCCACTTGAGCGACCTCTGAATCAATTTGGATGGATCCGAAATATCATATTTTCTCATCATTTAAGTTAAATTTTCTTGCTTTAATTAAGAAATATCCCTTTTACTACGGACTGATACCTTGGAAACCCTGCAAGCAAAAATTTTTTTCGAATACAAATCAGGAATTGTTTTTTAAAATTAATGAAGTCATTTTAAATAAGAAATCTGTGTTCATAAGCAATAATCACTTAAGTCAACTTAAGACAGAACTGAGTTACTGATGCAAATGTGTTCCATGCACATAACTTTATAAACACACAAAGTCTGGATCTTCTAGCTTTACCCTAGCCATAGTTATTACACTAAACCTAAAGACCCTTTCATATAACTTCTATGACGGTAGAAAACTTTGAAGCAAGATTTCTCAAAGTTTTGAAATCAGACTTAAGCTGTTATCGCTTACCGACACTGAAATATATGTATGCTTTCTGATTTTTTTTGTGTTCGACATGCCAGAAACAGGCACTTTGAGGATTTTTAAAAAAAAAGTCAAGTTTCAACAGCTTTAACTTTTTTACCGAATTTTGTTTTGCATTTTTTTATATAAAAAGGCTCAAAATTATGCCACAGACACCTATTGTGTTTTTTAAAATTTTGCATTTTTGGATTTTTGGGAATTTTTTTCTTAAAAATACACAAACTTGAAATTTCGAAAACGGTACAGTTCTAGAAAAAACTTTCATAACGATCACGAGCCTTACTCCTTAATGTGATTCGAAAAGCAAATGCGATTCGAAGACCAAATCGCACCATGTAAATTCATGAATTAATATTACTAAATGGCAGTAACTTTTACCTCTGCTTTAAAATGCGGTTTTTGTCTGCATTGAATTCAAACTATTCAAGAATTTTTCAAAAAAACCATGTAAATACATGGTGTGACTTTGTTTTCGAATGGCATTTGCTTTTCGAATCGCATTACAGAGTAAGGCCCCAGGTTATTCAAAGTAATCGCATAATTTTTTCTGTCAATACTAGAATAATTTACAATATTAAAAAAATACAATAAAAATATTTCCACTGCATTTTATGGAAATATTGTAATATTTGAATTTTTGAGATTTACAAAATAAAAAATCATATATTTCGCATATTCCAGTCACTTGAGTGACCTCTAAATTACTTTGGATTGATCTTAAATTTTATATTTTATCATTTCTCATCTATTTTAATATTTTTAGTTGGATTGATTTAAAAAAAGACACTTTTGGAAATGGGTCCATCTTAATAAACACATTAACTTTAAATCAAATTTGGCAATGACTATTTCCTGATTTGAACCCAAGTCCTAGCGTCTGCCGGTCCGCCATTTCGTTAAAGTGCCCTTCATTGGAAATAAGAAAATAAAGGTTATAGCGTAGGACCATAGCCCAGCCAGGATTCGAACACGGACCCCTAAGCGACAGTCTAGCGCGCTAACACTAGACTATCGCGGACGCTAATTATACAAAAAAAGCCCAAGATCTAGCACGGGAAAAACATTTGTATTATTTTTACTGTTTTAAATTCAGATTTTGCTTTTGAAAAATTTTTCTGTTTATTAAACATTTTTTACAACCTTTGTTAACAATTTTTTCATTCAAAACCTTAATGTGAATTCGTAGTTCAAAAATAGTCTAAGACTTCAACTTTTTTAAATTAAAATAAGTTAAACTAAAGTAGGTATTAAAAATGACTACTTTTTCGTTTAAAAATTCTTTTAATCGAAGTTTGGATTAAAAAATGGTACAAACTTTTAACCGTACATTGAAGAAGAATAACAATGTAATCAGTTTTGCATGAGAAAGACCGATATTCTTCCTCTAAACATCATATTGGTATCGATGGGTACATATTTGCAATCAAACCCTCCCTCCCCCCTTCTACATGGCAAATCCTGACTACGAGCCTGTTCCTCAAACGCAAGCAATCAAACATAAAACACCAAACACATTCATTAAACCATCCATGCACACATAATTGTTGCAATTTTTACATACGCATTACTGTCCTTGGCCTTTGCTGCGTCTGTCCTGTGAGTGCTGTTGCCACAGCCCAACATAAAAAATTCTTTCATAAAATGCTGGCTTAAATGAAACAACAACAAAAAATACCAGTGTATAAAACAAGGTAACTGTAATGAAAGGAGATATAAAAGAGAGCAAAAGCAAAAGCAAAACAAAAAAAAATAAAGGGATAACTGTTTGGCTCAAGGTTTTGCTGTGAATTTTCAGTGTTTCCCAAACAAGTTCTTTTTGGTTTTTTTTAATGAAATAATTGTCTCAGCCAGAAAAAATTTCAATTCCGTCAACAGTTTTCGTTTCATTGGCACATTAAGGAATATGAACAGAGTAAACGTCTGAATTTTAAGTGTTTTTTGTTTACTGGATAAAAAGAAATCAGTTTGATGGATTCACATCAAAGACACCTTTAAAACAATAATAAGTATGCAAATTAAGTTGATAAATTTTACATCCTTAGAAACGAAAAAACAGTATACTGTTATATAATCAGTTACCAATATTTATAAATTTATTAAAATGCAAATTCTAAATCATATCTCAATTATAACATAAAATTATACCACTTTCAAAATAACCACTCTTTTATATTTAATAAAAACAGGTTTCTTTCAATAAAAATCACATTTGTAGTGAACTTTAAATAATGATTTTGTGTTTGTGTATGTTTTAAGTCCAATTTCGCACATTTTCTTGAATACAAAAAAAGAACAGAAGTAGAAATCAAAATTAATATTATAAAACATTGTGAAACATTTTCGAGGTCATTGAATTCAAACAACTTTCTGACTTAAAGTATTGGACGTTAGATTGGCTTCCGATCGGATTTTATTGTATAGAGAATATTATTATTATTATTATGATTAATTAATTAGAATTGTACATTAAGACTTAACTTTTATAGTACTATATTATTATATAGAATACATTGGCTCAAACTTGATTTTTCAAAGAAAATTCACTTTTTTTGAGGGTTTTATATCGTAAGCCGTTTGGAATTTTCTGTTCCTGTTTTCAGAAAAGTTTAAGTTATACACTAGGAGAAAAAAAAGTAGACCAACTAGATCCGAAAAAACTGCATCGAAGCCCCAAAATTGCAAAAATACTGACAAGTGCCCACCTTTTTCCCATTTTTGGACCATATCTTTCAAATTGTTTCGAATTTTGCCAAATAATTAATAACAAAATTGTAGACAATAAAAAACTTAAAACTCTTCAGAGCTTACCAATTGTATTCGAGCACTCCTTAGTACCGTTTTGGCCCTAAAAATTTGACATATTTTCACAAAAAAGATTAATAACATCCATGCTTGAGATTTTTACGACTACACATAAAAAAACACACACTGTTTTAGGACACGCGTTACACGAAATGATTTTTACGGCAAAAAAAGTTTTATTTCTCAATATAGTCTCCTTTTAGCTCGATTCACTTCGTGCAACGATCTTCCAATTTTTTTATCCCATCCGAAAAATACGTTTTCGGAAGGTGCTCAAAATAGGCCTCTGCTTCGGTGATGAGCTCCTCTCTGGTGGTGAATCTCTTTCTGCGGAGCCATTTCTTCAGGCTTGGAAACAAAAAATAGTGTGAGGGTGCCAAATCTGGAGAAAATGCTGGATGAGAAAGCAATTCGTACTTGAATTCATGGAATTTTGAAATGGTAGCTGTTCATGTATGAACGCGCGTATTGTCTTGTTGGAAGAGCACTTTTTTCCTCGCCAAATGGGGACATTTCTTTTTCAAAGCATCATAAAAACGGTCCAATTCAGCTGCATGGTATTCGACATTGATAGTTCTTTTCGGTGAAAGGTTATCGATGCAGATTAATACCGAGTTTATCCCAAAATACTGATGCCAAAAACTTTCCGGAACATAGCACCGTCTTCGCCTTCTTCGGAGCACGTTCGGGCGGTGAAGTCCACTATTTCGAGTCTTCCTTTGTATCTGGTGATCCATGTTTTGTCCACAGATAAGAGAACAAATCCTTCTTATCTATGTTCAACATCGCCGAACACGCCTTTGAATCAGTCACACGATCACGTTTGGGGTCGAGAGTAATCAAACGCTGCACCCATCTTGCGGATAATTTTCTCATAACCAAATGATTTTGCAAAATGTTCCACACCTATTCATTTGACCATTTCTGGTGTAGTGACCTCATTTGGGTGTCCAGAAAGTTCGGCGTCACTTGTGCTTGTACGACCGCATCGGAATTCAGAAAAAAACTTGTGAATGGTGCAGAGTCCACATCGTACTTATCAAGCCGTCCCTAGGTTTAGCTGATGGTTTTCTTGCGCAAAACAGAATGCTTGATGACCACACGAAATTCGCTTTTTTCCATTTTCGCCCAAAGATCACAAGATCGTCTGTTGTCAATGGATGCCAAACACAAACTAAAGGCCCAAATATAATGGGTTCAAGCTGGCTGAAGCTAATGTCAAATTTTATACGAATACATTGAAATGATGCGTACAAACCATAATTGCTCAAGCCAGCTTTTTCGTCAAGTTTCGTTAACTTGTTCTGGCTGCAGCCAAAGCTATTCACATCAAATGTTCCGTAAGGAATCAGCTGTTTTTTCTTTCAAACGAGTTTAAGTTAACATTAACTTATTTTTGCGACTCATTCCTGTTATTACAAATTTAACTGAACACACCAAACCAAACGAATTGATATACAAATAATGCTTGGTTTTCACTATGTCATTTTTATGACGACATAAAATTGTATCACCTTAAATATCACCTTAGTAAGACTCTATAGCATTTTCTGCATAGCTCCATTTAGTAATTTATTTGTTTTTAATTTTCCAAGATTGCCAAATGTAGAAAAAATGTCAACATGTTGGCATTTTCAATTTGATTGACAACAACTGACCACTGAAAATGACATAGCGAAAACCAAGCATAAGCTATTTTTTCAACGACTTAAAGACGAGCTCGCTCAAATCATTTTGGTCAAATTAAGAAATTGGCAGAACTTAAGCTAGCTTTTCGTTGATTTTAAGCTGCAGCTAGCTCGAGACTATTATGTTTGAGCCTTAAGGCCCAACCAAAATAGACGAGTTGCTCCGTAACGAGTAAAACGCAAGTGTTTGGTTAAATACATTTTAATGTATTTACCCAAAATGAGCTAATGTAACTGAACGAAACTAAACGAAACAGTTTGACAAGACGTATTATTCCGTAAGAACCGAACTGCTAGCGTAGCAACTCGTCAACAACAGCTGTGCAGAGTGCGTTTTTATTTTATTTTCATCAATTTATTTCAACTTCGCAATTATTTCACTCAATTTTCACAAATCTTTATTAAAAATTACAAAATGCACAATATAAATAAATAAATATTACTCGATTGCCTACTGATCAGCTGTTTATATCAGCTGTATACTGCGTAGCAACTTGTCAACAACGGCTGTGCAGAGTGCGTTTTTATTTTATTTTCATCAAATTGTTTCAATTTCACCATTATTTCACTCATCTTTCACAAATCTTAATAAAAAATTCAAAAATGCACAAATTAAATAAATAACACTCGACTGCCAACTGATCAGCTGATTCAGACGAGTTGAGCAACTCGTTGCATTTTAGGTTAAATCTGTAAACATCCGTAACGAGTGCAGACGTTCGTCAAGTTGCTATCGTCTCGTTTCGTCTATTTTGGTTGGGCCTTTAAGCGTCGCAGCAAGCTGAAATTTTGACAGTAGTCTATTAACAGATGGTAGTTGACACGATCAGTTTTGCATTTAAAGTTACTACGCGGGAAATTAAAAATTAATTAACTTCACAAGTTGCCTTCGTAGCAAAACCCAGACACTGTTTTGCTATTAACAGGAAGTAATAGCAAAACAATTTTGCTCGAATAGCAAAAATATTTCCATTGGCAATAATAGGTCATATTGCCAATGAAGATCACTCAATTGCCAAAGTTGGCAATACATGGCATGCAAGATTGCAAGCAATGGATTGCCAAGATGGAGCTAGCAATGAGCTGTATTTTTTCTTGTTTGACAGCCACTTTGCATATTTCTTAAAAATTTTTAATGTGTATATCTTAAAAATTAAGTAGCGTGCAGAAGAAATTAATAAAATAATTAATTTATATAATAAATGATAAAATGATATGTTGATTTCATAACATGAAAAAACCCACCCTTGCAATATTGCGATTGCTTGCAATAGAATTTGATAGATGGAAAGCAATGAATTATTGCTTGTCTGCAAATAGGCCAAGAGGGCACCAAAAATTTCTGCTTATAGGAATTTCTTCTTAGTTAAATGGACACGAAATATCTGTTTCTGCAAAAGATAGCAAAAAAAACGGATTGCAGACTTAAAAAATTTGATAACAAAAATCTTTAACTTAAAATTCTTAAAATGGCATATGGAGCACATGAATCCCCGGACGACAATATATTTTCAATTTTTTTTTTTTCATTTGAGAAGCACTGCTAAATTTTTTAAAATTTGCCTTTCTTTATAAAAGACTCTAGCTAAGTATTTTTCTACTGGGTCAATAAATAATGATATACACAAGAGTTTAATGAGAAAACTGCAATACACAGATGCAAAATAAAAGAGAAAAACAAAAAGATTGCTTTGCACTAAAAGAAACAAGTTAAAAAATTTTAATGGACAACAAAATTGTTAAGGGATTTGCGGCCTAGCAAAAAATAAAAGTGGTAAGACGGTGAATTGAGGCATTGCGAGATAGTGGGCAATGATGTTATCGGTATGCACGAGAATGCGTTGTAGTGTGCGTGTGTATGTGTCGGTGTATTGGTGTGGGACTGCGTATATTTCTGTATCTATGTGGCTGCGCGTGGTGGCCATAAAAAATCGTATAAAAAGGGAATCAGTAACAAGCTTAAAAATTTATGCAAGAAGCAAAAAAAAAAAACAAAAAGAAATTAAATGCAAAACTCTATACAAATAAAGTAATTTTATAATATTTTTACAGATTAAATGTTATTAATTAAATAAAAAAAAAAAATCGAGCAGCGGCGGATGTTGATGCGAAAGTTGAGTAAATACAAAAGAAAACAAAAAATAAGAAGAAAAATTAAAGAGTTAAATAAGGAAAGTTAAATTATTAAATCAGGAATTGATAAATTAGTGAATATATATGAAGTGTTAAATACATAAACATAATTAAGCATAAGTTTTTTTTCTCTTGCCAAAAAAAGCGTTAAACTAAATAACTGTTATTTTACATAGTAACTAAATGAAACCGCCTCCAAATGGCACATATAAAAAAAACAACTAAAAATGCTGCAACCTTGTCTTAAAGCTGTCCTTAAACAAATGTCTGTTCTTTTTCGCAAGCAAAACAAAAAATTTTCATGCAAAATTACATAAGAGTTTATAAAAATAGCAGCTATTTGTATAGTGAAAGCATTGAAAACATTGAATGTGTAACCTTAGGCCAATGATTAAAAAAAACACTCACACTTCATGCAATCTTACATGCTTATACATAAACACCATATTCTATATGTATTTGTATAGCTAATTATGAAATTGATTAAAGCATAACAAAAGCGACAAGAAACAGAAGAAATACCAAGAACAAACAACAAAAAAATAATTACATACGTACACCAGTTTTCCCTCAGGTTATACAAGAAGAATTCTTTTTAATTTTTTTTTTGCATTAATAATAAAAAGTATTACCTTATAAAAATATTGTTATTTTTTTCAAAATATTATTAATAAGACAAACTGTTTATTATTGTAAAATAGCTACTTTTGCAAAAAGAGATGTACCAGTACCTTATAATTAAATGCAAAATAGAGCATAGAAGTAACCAAAAACCAAAACAAAAGTAAGAAATTTAAAATTTAATCCTAGCAATTATTTAAGTCTAAACGTTAAAAAAATACGTTATATTGAAATAATAAACAATTACCCAGCAAGAGCAAAGATTTTGCAGCAAACCAAAATAATTTTAAATTTTTAATGTTGTAAACACGACTAATCCGAAGAGTATTGAGTTGTTCATTGTAAAATATTTAAGTACCCAAAACCAAGAAATAAAAAAAAAAAAACAAAAATTTGATAACAAAAAATAATGCCTAGTCTTATGTATCTAGCTTAAAGTATATCTTGTATTTTCTAATATAACAAAAAATGTGTGACGCTTTTTATTCGACATAACATAAAAGCAATACATAGAAATAGTTTTCGAGTGAAAGTCAAACTGTGGATGTCGACATAAGTTTCTTACTGCTACGTATTTATACAATCCTTTTTTTATTTTTTTACAGTTACATTAAAAGTTGCCAGAAATGAGCGTTATTGATTAACCATTGAGTGGAGCTACAATTTTTGCATAGATTAAATAACAATCTGCAGTGTTTTTAATTCCGAATAGGATTTGCGATAAAATCAGAAGTGCATTCCAAATAAGATTTGAGAAGATGTTCTGCTCTTCGATCGAAAATGCCAATTACGAAAAAATTTGAAATCTGATTCAAACTACTTTTCAAAATCAGCTGCCTGGCTATTTTGTGAAAACATGTTCATACTCTGATGTGACGAGTGCAATAAATGGTTAAAATTTTTTAAAATAAATTTAATGCTTTAATTCAATTTACATTTGTAATAAGTTCGATTTTATTAGCTCTAGTTTTGCTAGAGATGGAGAAACATTCAAAGGAGCAAATGAAGCGGAAAACTGTGGTATCCAGATGCTTCTCCATATATTGCAGCGTTAAACAATTTTGAATACTGTTCCTGTGCCTACCCCTATATAAAATTATTTTTTAAATTGTTAAAAAATAAATTAAAAATAATTTTGTATAAATTCACATAACAAATTTGGCTGCAACAAAATAAATGTCAGAATTGATTTCACATACAGCTGATCGAATTTAAACTGATAAAAGTTCAGATAGATCGGATTGTACAACAACTTGTTTCCGATTGTTTTGATTAGTTTCGATTCAAAGTAAATATCGGAATGCATGACACCGATGAGCGGAAACGTATCCGAATTCGACTCAAATCGGATTGTAAAACAGGGCTGAACAACTTGTTCTTAAAACTTTTTTTAACAAACTAACACAGCTGTTTGTATTCATAACCATTAAAGATACCTTCTTAAATTTTATTGTTAAGTGAAGAGTATAGCTGTAGGTGCCGCACAGTGGCACAAAAACCTACGGTTCCACCCAATCGTAGATTGTAGATTTTGAGCCAGCGATTATAAGTGAATCATGACGTGACATTTCTTTAAAATAAATGCTGATAATACATTTACATATTTTTTTTTTTCTATTCTTTAAACCAGAAATAGCGATAGAGACATCAATGTCTGAGATTTGAAAACAACTGAATTAAAAATTAACTTCAAGATTGTTATCAACATAATTATTAGTATCTTTCTCTGTCGTAAAATTCGAGCAGAAGAATTTAGCGTACATGTTTGCTGATTCAGAGAGCGGTTGAGGCCATATGCTTCGTAACATATTGAAGTTGGAATTCATGAAAATAATTTTTTTGAGTTAATAATGAAACTCTACATTTTTTTCGGAATAGACTTTATATTTTACTCATATCGTCAAATATATTGCTTGTTTAAGAATTTGTTCAGAGGATTGAATTCCCTTCAGTAATGCTGATGTTTAGCAAAGTGTTCTTTATTGTTTATCGCTTTATATAAGTTGAAGAATTTGTTTCTCAGATTTTTTTAAACTATACTCCCAACTCACGTTGATAATAGCTGCATTTAGTGCATCAAAAATACATTGGATGTAGTTATAATAATGCAGTGATAATATTGCACGCCATTTTTTGCAGCTTTGTTAGCTGGTTAGCTCCTGCACGTTAGAGATGGGTAGTTCCGAACCTGTATAGTTCGCGGAACTATGTTCACAGTCGGACATAGTTCCAATCATTGCTTCGATTCATTTTTAGCATGTCCAAACAGTTCTGGTTGCAATAATTTTTTTTTTATTAGGCAATATTAACCGACATCTCTTTCGCACATACTACGGCTTACACGAATTTATGTGATCGACTAGAAATGCAAAGATAATGTTTGTGAGCGAGCGAAAGAACTGATATATGAAATGGTGAGATGACATTTCGTTGTTTTTGTTGTGCACATTGCTCTGTCCATTTGTTTTGAACATGCTTTCATTAAAACAAATGGAACTAGCAGAACTAGATAGTTCCTCAGACATATTAAAATCTGGTACATAGGACCACAGTTGCCACCTTTGTGAGAAAAGCCCATTTGTGGTTATTTTTAATTGCCGTGGGAAATGGGAATTCCCATGGGATTTTTTAATTGTGTGTGCTTTTTTTTAATTCACGTGGGATTTTTTTTTGTTTTGTGGAATTTTTTTTTGTTTTGAAGGATTTCTTTTTATTTTTCAGTTAAAATATGTGTAAAAATATATACATAAAAGTGTATATTTTTCATACTTTGTTCATTGTTAAAATCATCTCAACCCATCTATATGATTTTCGCAACGAATTCGTTAAGACTTCGAGTACTTTGGTTTGGTGGGAAGTTCTTTCACTCTTGACATAATTCCATGCATTGGGAAAATATGTTTCAGTGAATTTTTTCTCTTTTTTTATCAATATACAAAATTAGTATATCTTAAAATTGATTTGTGATTGACCCTTATTACGAGTTGCTTTCGACGTAATCTTCGCTGGTTATCGAACAACGAGCATCGAACGTCACACCCTGTCGAAATGTTCGTTGTTCATCGAATTTTCAGTCGAATAGAATTTTGCTTTTGATGCGGTGCGTGCTGACCAATAATTGTCAAAAAGATAAGAATTTTGTGATTTTGTTTTGCTTTTTAAAGACTAAAAACTAATTTGGAACTCTTTTTGTAAACTTTATACAGGTCTAAGGTGGATAAAACAAATATTTTTTATTGAATATTATTACTAAAACACTAATTAAAACACATACGACGAAATATACTAGTTGTTCTTTTTAATTTTTTGTTTCATTTTTGACAGTTTGTTGTCTGTATTATTTACTGTGGTAATTTTTAATAGAAGACAGATTTTTTTGTGGTTCTTTTTAATACAAATGGGATTTATCGGGGTTTTTTTAAATACAAATGGGATTTTTCGTGGTTTTTTTTTACTGGGGATTTTCGTGGTTATTTGAAATGTCCGTGGGATTTTTTTTGGTTTTTTTTTAATTACGATGGGATTTTTTTTAAATTTTATAGCATGGGAATTTTCGTGGTTATTAATTTTTGCTATTGTAGGAAAAAGGTTTTTTTCGTGGGAATTTGAGGTGGCAACCGTGCATAGGACATGCATGAGGAACGGCTTGAATGCTCCTTTTACTCCCTTTTTAGCAACATTATAAATTTACTGAATACTTTTCATTGAAATATTTATTTTGTAACAAAGATCATTTTTATTATTTGTTTTATTATGGTACAATTTTGTTGTTTATACTTTAGATTTAATTAAATAAAATTGTTTGCCTTATTATAAAATTTCCGTTTTATATGAAATATTTTCTTTAATTTAAAATAACTAATAAGTCAAAAAAATTTGTTAAATTTTTTTTACGATTAGTCAGAGAGTCGTGTTGAAATTATACATGGACCTTAACAATTTTTATCTGCAAGCCAAGAAGCAAGCAGTTCTAATAAACGTTTCTAATAGTTCCTGCAGTTCAAATAAACAAAGGAACTAAATTGTACCGCGGACATGCTACAAATTCCCTCTGTAGTTCAACAAGCAAACAGTTCAAATAGTCTATACAGTTCAAATAAGCAAAAGAACTAGAAAGTTCCGCGGACATGTTTCCGTGAACTAGTTCCGTGAACTAGTTCCTAGAGCATAGGTCTAACAATGGTTGTAAACGTTTAATAGATCATTTTCATTTCAAAAGACACCCCTGACTACTTAATCTCGTTAGAAAAGTCAATGACTTTTCCCAACGGTCAGCCTTATCAGATTTAAGCTTCTTTTCGTATAAAAGGGTACCAGAGTTATTTTATCAGGATTTATACGTAACCCTTTTTCCTTACACTACTAGGAAGTTATATGTAAGGCATTCCAAATTGTTTCCCATATTGTCGGTTCATGACAGCTCAGACTTGAGATAACTAACTCATCACATATCCTCTGGTTGTTGAGACTTGCGAGAAGTTCGTTCACGACTTACTTATTTACTTACTTAGTTGGCGCTACAACCGTATGTCGGTCTTGGCCTCATCTAAGAATTTGCGCCAGCCATTTCTGTCTTTTGCTTGCTGGCGCCAGTTGGAAATTCCAAGCTTCGTCAGGTTTTCCTCTATTTGGTCTTTCCAACGAAGATGCGGTCGTCCTTTTCTGCGTTGACCGCCGCTGGGTACAGGATCGAATGTTTTCTTCACTGGAGCATCGTCTTTCATGCGCTGAACATGACCAAGCCAGCAAAGCCGCTCGATTTTAATGCGCTTGACTATGTCGATGTCAGCGTACAGCTCATACAGTTCATCATTCCACCCTATTCGGTACTCGCCATTGACGCAGATTGGTCCGTAGATCTTACGAAGAATCTTTCTCTCGAATGCTCCTAAAGTCTTTTCATCTAAACTGCTCAAGGTCCAGTTTTGTGATGCATAAAGTAGGACGGGCATAATGAGCGATTTATAGAGCGTGATTTTCGTTTTTCGAGAGAGGGCTCTGATTCTCAATTGCCTACTGAGCCCAAAGTAACACCTGTTGGTAAGAGTTATTCTTCGTTTGATTTCAATGCTGATGTCGTTGGTTGAGTTAATGCTGGATCCCAGATAAACGAAGTCCTTCACAACCTCGAAGGAGGTATTGTCAACTGCAACGCCAGACCCATTCGACTTCACTCTTTTTCTAATCTGGAAAAAGCTACACTGACTTCGCGCGTATTATGGCCAATGATATCGATGTCATCAGCATACGCATGCAGCATAGCACTCTTGTAGAATATTGTGCCACTACGACTCACATCAGCAGCTCGGATGATCTTTTCCATCATTAGATTGAAAAAGTCGCACGATAAGGAATCACCTTGTCTGAAACCTCGTTTGGTAACAAATGGTGGGGAGAGGTTCTTCCCGATTTAAACTGCGCTGCTGGTGTTGCTCAGTGTCATCCTGCAAAGTCGTAGTAGTTTTGCAGGAATACCAAATTCAGACATGGTGGAGTACAGGTGCTTCCTTATTGGGCTGTCGAAGGCGGCTTTGTAGTCGACAAAAAGATGGTGGGTGTCGACTTGTTTTTCTTGAGTCTTCTCCAAGATTTGTCGTAGCGTGAAAATCTGGTCGATGGTGGACTTTCCAGGTCAGAAGCCACACTGATAAGATCTGATCAGTTCGTTTACAATGGGCTTTCATCTTTCACATAAAACGCTCGACAGGACCTTATATGCGATATTAAGAAGGCTTATCCCACGGTAATTGGCACAGATAGTGGGATCGCCTTTCTTGTGGATTGGGCAGAACACACTGAGATTCCAATCGTCCGGAATGCATTCTTCCGACCATATTCTGCATAGAAGCTCGTGAATGCATTTAAGTAGAGCTTCGCCTCCGTTCTTAAACAGCTCAGCAGGTAAGCCATCAGTTCCCGCGGCTTTGTTATTTTTAAGCCGAGCTATAGCTGTCAGAACTTAATCATAGTCGGGCAGCGGAACCTCGACGCTGTCATCCGAAATTGGGGTTTCCGGAATATCATCTCTATTGGCGGGATTGTTGTCAGCGTCGCCATTTAGAAGCTTAGAGAAGTGTTCCCTCCATAACGTCAGTGAACTCTGGACATCTGTCACTAGATTCCCGTTTTCATCCTTGAAGGAAGAGGCCCCGGTTTTAAAACCATCGGCAAGGCGTCAAAATGAGACAAAATTTTTGGGCCTCATTCCTGTCACCATACATCTCAATTTTCTCCTGCTCGCGCTTTTCTGCCTCTCTTTTTTTCCGCCTGAAAAAACGTTCGTTCACGACTAGGGTCCATAAAAGCCTTTTCGGTAGTGCCGGTTAGGCTGGGCACTGCGGTGATTGTGGATTTTCGAGATTGCCATACCTCTTTAGAGGGATGCTCTTTAAGCTAGTCCTTTTAACATATAATTTCAGTATTTTCTTCATTGTCTTTAAAAAGGAGCCTAAGGAAAGAAGCTTAGGCCAATTAGTCTACACCATTTGGGCATTTTTCCGGTCCTATTTACCCACCATTATAAAACAACATGTATAAAACAACCTTTCTCTTTGTCCATTCGAGGGGAATTTTGCCTATTGAAATACTGGCTTTAAAAATCCCAGTGAGTTGAGGGATGGTATTAATGCCTTGCTGTAAAAGGCACACGCAAAACATTTATGAGTAAATTTTTACGAATGATATTCGTAGACAAAATATTTATTTTTCTTGTAAGCACTGGTGCGAGCCTGACCTACGAATACAAGTATGTTGTTATGTCTACACATAAAACAACTTTTTTCAAAAAAACCTCCATCACGCCTTATATGGTTTATACCAGCAAATCGTTGGAGCCTAGATTGCTTCCTGATAAAGAAGAAAACAAAGAGCACAACAAACAAATCTTTTCAGAATCAATGCAGTAGCTTTTTTGAACCTTTGCTTTCGCAAAGTAGTAGAAAACCAATGCTTTGAAGGCGGCATACAGCACAAAAATTCTGTTTTGATTTAACAGAAGGTATTCGTATAAGCTTATCAAAGTGGATGGTACTGCAGAAACCACAGAAGTATACTGAAGAGTTGATGTAGCTGTCAACGAAACAGTATGTCTAGTCTGCTTGGTGGTTTGTTCTGCAAAGAAATTGTTGTTGTTGCAATCTGTTTCTTCATGAACTTATTTGGCATTAAGCTTAAATATAATTACGTATGATCATAATATCTAATAACGACAAAAAACATTATGTCTAAGCTGGAGTTTGAACCTCGAATCTTTAAGTTACGGGCCACGTACTCTACCGGTAGGCAACAGCCACTTTACAATCATACAGTTATTTATATTCTGTAGTTGTTCAACAAACCAGGCTGAACGATTTAGGTTTTCAATTTTTTAAACTCAACTAATAATTCGTACATTCTACGAATAATTCGTACGTTCAACCTACGAATGAATTTATTCTACTAATATTAAATTTAATTCGTAAATAGTACCAAAGCATTAGTAAATACTAACCATCATTCGTGCAATGCACTAATACGAATTTTTTTATGTTTGTTTACGAATATCCTTAGTATATTAAACAAATATATTCGAATTCTACATCAGGTATTAGTAACATTTTACGAATGAAATATTATTATTTAGAATTATTATACACAATTAAATAATTAAAATATGCCATCATTAATTTGTCATGTAAAATATTCGTATATTCTACGAAACTTCGTACAATATGCAAAGTATTTGTATTGTGATATCTTTACGAATTCATTCGTAAAATGTTTCTAATAACTGATGTTGTATCTTTAAATATATTTGTTTAATATACTAATGATATTCATAAACAAAAATAAATCAATTCTTATTAGTGCATTGTACAAATGTTTGTGTACATAAAAATAATGATATTCTAAAATTTCTTGTACGAATAACTTCGTAATTTTTTTCATTACATTCGTAGTATTTACTAATGCTTTCTTACTATTAATGAATGAAAAATAATATTAGTAAAAAAATTCATTCGTAGGTTGAACGTACGAATTATTCGTAGCATGTACGAATTAGTAGTTGAATGTAAAAAACTGAAAACCTAAATCGTTCAGCCTGGTTTGTCGAACAACTTAGAATATAAAGAACTTTATGATTGTAAGATGCCTGTAGCCTACTGGTAGAGTGCGTGGCCCATAAGCTAAAGTGCCGATGTTCAAACCCCAGGTCAGACATAATGGTTTTTTTTTCCGTTATTAGATATTATGATCATTCGTAAATGTAACAAAAGTATTCGTACTATATACATTTGTTTTTGTACGAATACGAATAAAATATTCGTAACATATACTAATATGCGTCGATTCTACGAATCCTATTCGTAGCTGAAAACTACGAATAAAATTTGTAGAATTGACGCAGTTATTAGTAATATTTACACAGAAATATTTTTGAGTGCAGGGATAGATTCCAGTAGGTCCCGGAGACTTGTATGGGCTTAATTGGACGTACACTGTCGGAGATAGAAAGTTTGCCTGTAATTCCTTTTGGTCCAAAGGACAAGGAGTAAAAGACAAGTAAAAGACAATTTTTTCATATGATTTTACAGTGTAGCTTCGATCAGGCTTTAAATGTGTACAGATGCTGTTGGAATGATCTTTGGAGAATGCTTTTTGTAGACGGGTCGCTGCTGGTAAACTGTTGATCTTCTCGCAGTAAACCATCCCCGTGGGCTTCTTTAATCTTCTCAGCTCAGTGTTATATTTTATTAAAGCTTGCTTATATTGGGTCCACTCTACCATTTGCTTAGCTTTATTGTAAAGTTTTCTAGCGTTTTTCCCCCAAGCTTTTGAAGCTCTTTACTTCACCAAGGCATTTCCCTACGGGACTTGATAGTCCTCAGCAAATTGCTTTCGTGGAATGCTAGCGTTAATTTGGTTTTGAGTTGTTAGGATTCAAATTCAAGCTCTTCTCTAGTGACAATGGGTTGAGTGAGTGATTTAGGTCAAGGTCTAGTATATGCCTAAAGGTTTCCCAATTTGTATTTTTTGGGTTTCTAAAAGAATGGTAGGTCTCCAATGGTTTCCCCATATTCAATCTAATGTGACAATGATCTGGCAGGGAAACCGCCCCAAAGACATGCCACCTATAAATAGAGGCTGACATATTGGAGCTGCAAAGAGTGAGATATAAAACCTCATGTCTAATAATGCTCCTGAAAGTTAGGAAGTCCATTACCCCTCTTTTTATTCAGAATTTTCGGCCGTTCTAGTGTAGAAAAGAGTTTGCTAAACTATCCATCCGGGTTTGAATCTGGGTTCGGTTATGGTTCTTTTGACTTTCTTTGTTCTTTACTACATTAAAAAATTATTGAGACAAAAAATCCACACCTAAATTGTGGAAAATGTGGAATTAAAGGACAGGAATAACTGAGGGCTGAAAATGCTTGGCGAGGTTAAGACATAACACTAGCATCGGTTATAAGCAATTTAAATTGTCTTTCACGTTTGTTCCGCGTAATCGATAAATAGAATGGTTCCAAACAATTCTTCCTCCAATAATCTTTCCCTTTCCTTTTAGGTCAAATACCAAACGTAGTTTGTATAAGGAGCATTCCTTGGTTCTTTGAAATTTAAAAAAAAATAATAATACAGTAGTTTTCCGTTTTAACGAACACTTGATTCTACGAAAACCGCAAATAATGAAAAAGCAAATGGTTTCTTAGTACCTTATAAAACGAACAACAGAAATTTAGTTCTAATGCTTGGTTTTCACTAAGTCATTTTCAGTGGTCAGTTGTTGTTAGTCAAATTGAAAATAACAACGTGTTGTCGTTTTTTCTAACATTGGCAATCTTGGAAAATTAAAAACAAAAGATTACTAAATAGAGCTATGCAGAAATTGTTCTAGAGTTTCATTAAGGTAATATTTAAGGTGATCAATTTTGTGTTCAATCAAAAAATCAAGCATTATCAGTTTAACGAACAACTTTCAAAATCAGTATTTTTTTTTAGCAGAATAAAAGTAGTAAAAACAGAATGCATACATAAATATATACATATTGATTGGAAGACCTTAACATCCCTGAGTATTTCACCACAAAATTCTACCTGTTGACTACACCTATTCAAAAAATGAATGGGTATAATGCACTACATTCAAAAATTGGTTAGTCGAAAAGTATGTTCCTCAGGTAAGCCTGTAAGAAGTTTCAGATATTATTTTATTCTAACTTTGATCTTTACTATGAATAGAAGATTTCCTTGCCACAAACAACTTAACGCTAAATGCATTATTGATTCTGGATAATGCACCATCTCATCCTCCGGCTGAAGAACTGATTTAAAGAACAGTTGGTGGCAAAATTTGGGTACTTTATATGCCACCAAATGTAACATCACTTATTAAGCCTATGAACCAAATTCCATTCGGTACAAAAAAATACATTGCAAAAAAGTTTTCTATCGAGACTTTTTGCACTTCTTCATGATGCTGTGACAGCACTAGCATTAGGATGGAAGTCCTTCTCCTAAGCATCGTTAGCCAAATGCTGGAATAAATTTCTTAAGGAAAGTTATAATTTTGATGAAGTGGACAATCTACCTCCATCATCCTTCTTACATCAAAATGAGGATACTTAAGCAATGAAAAATGGAATTGAACTGCTAAATTCACGTTTTCCAAATGCTACTATCAAACATTAGTTCTGGTTTTTTACAATGAAACGTTTTACATATTTAACATTTTTAGATTACATTTTCAGTGGACGATCTAAACGTATAGGTTGGACAAATAGTGGCAAATGATTTCGAAAGATGATCAGGTAGAAAACGAAGACGATGTAGAGCCAGACTTTGTAGAGTCTGAAAATGTAGAGCCAAAAATATAGCATGAAGATGCTATCAAAAATTTTGAAATGAGCATTCAATGAGCCAAACAAAAAAATGCTGGTTCTTCGAAGTTGACTGTATTCACAGAGCTTCTGGAAGATGCAATTAAAAGCAGTCTTAAAAAGAAACGTACAGTGATAGCAAAATTTTTTAAATAAATACATATTACAACCTACTTTTTCATTACTAACATAAACATTTTATGATCTCATATAAAAATGAATTTACTATGTACCTTTTTATGCGCTCTTTTCAATGAAAGTTTTTATTTAAATAAAATAATTATTTAAAATACTACTTTCAGTAATTTTGGTATAAAAATAGGCCATTTTATTTTAGTACTCGGCTTAGCGAAAAAATCGATTTAACGAATTGGCCTGACAGTCATTGTGTTCGTTAAATCGGAAAACTACTGTAATACTATTTCTGCAAATATAGTCTAATAGGACCGTGTTCGTTGGTGTCCATGCTTCCCCAGACGGTATCTTGCGCATATGAATCGCAGTCGATGACCCAAGGAATGTTTTGCCTCTTGCAGTGGTTCACAAGGGCAATAACTTCTTTTGTTGGTGCTTCTGAAACATTACCCGGACAAATAAGGCTAGGCTAGCACCTCTTGGTTTTCTTTAAGGTAGGGCACAGTTGCTGGTATGGACACAAAGTCGCCCGAAATTAATTCTGAAAGAGCTAGAAGTATTAATCTGTTATTGACCAGTAATGCCGCTCTAGGACGTCAGTTCCCAGCGCTATAAAGCAACCTAACTTCTGGATTCTGGAGCCTTTTGATGACTCTAGAGTTTAACCAGGGTTCCTGAATAAAAGCAATGTCTAGCCGGTTTGTGGTGAGCTTCCTGCAAAGCGTCGATCCTTCGAGAAGCGTCTGTCTCTGTTGGGATGCGTATTATGCCTGCCCTGCAGACATTTTGGTCTGGATGACTTGGAAGTGGTTTGCCCGGAGGCGCGTGTTTTTGCCTCTTTAGAAGAGCATGGTAGCTTCTTCGGCGTTTAGGTGCTCTTGGAGCTCGGTAGCTTTATGAATTTTAACTTCACCTAGTTGAAGCAGTAGAAAATTTTGTTTTCTCTCTCTTTGAGCCTCAAAACCGATAACGTTTCAACAGCCATGATGAGTTCGGCAACACTCGTTTTATGGCTTCTGCTCATAGCTCTGAGAACCTCATCAATCTTGTCGTCAGATTGACGCAATACATGGCCGTGGCACTTTTAGCTACTCGAATTTGTACATGACTTGGTTATTTTAATAACCTTGGGCTATCTCAGTAGTCAATACCAATAATATAACCCATTACTTTTTTAGCCGCAATAATCATCCACATCGTATCAAGGGTTATCACTCCTTGACACGAAGACTAAGGCGGCAACTAAATAGGCCTGTCATCATATTATTAGGTTCCTCAATCTCAGTGGACACAACTCAGACTATTTAGGTTTCTCCGTCGCCTGTACTCAAATTCAAAAGGTAACAGTATATTGATCCGGTAGTTGCTTACCTTCCTAACATTTTCTGTTTGAAATTAGCGAGATTCAATCTACCATCATTCTCTTAGTAATTTAAGGGAATCACCAGCCCGAGTTCAACTTAAGTGTAACTCACACCGGCCTTTCTGGCCTAACCATAGCCAGAGCGTTATGAATACCCCACGTGGGCCTAACCCAAATGACAGTCAATACCTGGGCTCAAGGCTCCACCTGACAATGCTCTTCAACATCCCGTCTTACAGACCAAAAGTTTTTAGAACATTTATATTTGACTGTGACACCTTCAGCCACACGAATTGTACATGACTAGGTAAAAAAAAATAACCATAGGTTTCCCAGTAAAACCGGGTAAACCTCAATCCTACTTATGCAACGTCGTTATCCTAATTAAGACTTAATTAAAAGCCTTTTTCAGAAAACTAGGAAGCATGAGCCGTTGTATACCAATTGGCTTATACAACGGTCCGAAGATTAAATGTTTCCTACATAATAACCTTTATTCTAAGATAAGGTCTGCAGAACAACGATAGATCAGGTCTCCCCATCATTGATGGATGACTGTCCCCGCTCTTCAAGTTATGTTGGATTGATCGTCCATCGAAAGCATATTACAGATGACGGTGTTATGATAACTTTATATCAAAACCATGCTTTCTCCAAGAATTTGGCAGCAACAACCAAGGCTCAAGGTAAATCTTTTTCTTTTACAGATTATCAGATGAACATTCAAGAGCCGTGCCTCAAGAATGAACTCATTATGAGATCAGTTCATGGGGCACGGCCCATCCAATAACAAACCCTCACCCTTTTTTCCTGGCTTGGGACAGGCAGATTCCCCGAAGGTCCTCTGGCGGGTTTTCTTAGCTCTACAGTCATCCATTCTAAGGTATTTGTTCTAACCCCCGATCAACGCGAGGATGTCACTGGTGGGTGTGTTTGAGGCCTCTGGGAAGTACGCCATTTAGATGAGTGGTTTGGGAACGTCTTCCTCTTTAACCACTCTCATGTTTGCGCCTTTCCTTGGCTTAAGGGTCGGAACCACTGCCGTAAGCCACTCATCGGTAGATTAACCCTTGCAGGTGCACATCACCAATCCCGGCTTGTAGCAGCTTTCAATTTGGGGTTTGTTTCTAGCATTATCCGTTCGCTTAGAAGTAGGTACCTCATCTCCTTGTGCTGAAGGCACGCGCTTCAGCGGATTATTTTGCGGCGTTGAGTGGTTTGTCTGCGCACATAGTTATATCTTAGTTAATTAAAAAATAGTTATATCTTATTTCATTAAAAAATAACTTTCCTGTACACAAGAACATGTTTTGGTCCTAAGGATTTTTTCAACTGAAAACACAATATTAGTTAAAAGCTTATTTTTATTTCTGTTAAGTCATTGCATACTTTTTTTTCATTTTCATGTTTTCTTAAAATAGTTGGAATTTTTTTCTAAGCCAGACATTTTATAACATAGATAAAAAAAAAATATTCCGCTAGCACAAAATCTACAAACAGAAAATTAATTACGCTGGAACAGTAGGTTTCCAATAGCTCTATTTTCAAGTCTCTAGATGAGGACTATAAAGTTATCTGAATAAATGCAACTCAGAATAGTTCTATCTTAAGAATAAAAATATTTTAATGTTATTTTTTTTTTTAATTTTTTGTACTAAAGTATTTTTTAAAGCAAAACACCATATTTTTTGTTTTCCTAGGTTGGTTAAAAGATTTTTGTGATAGTTATAAAAATGTACTTAAAATTATTTTAATACATAGATGATACTCGGAATAGTTATATTTTAGTAATAAAATAAAAAATGTCTTGTTTGTGACCTTACAAATTTTTTGTACCTAATTTGTTAAATCAAGATACAATGTCTTTATGTTTAACTAAATTAGTTAGAGTACTGTTAAATTAATTAAAATGATTATGCTGTGAGACATCTATATCATAGTAATTTAAAAATAAACTTGATTACACCTTTCGAAATTGCTTGTACCCTAGCATTTATTTTGACTTATACACTATAGGGTAATTCACGATGTTGTTGCATCGTTGCAAGTGCAAAATAAGCTGCTTTTCCAACAACAAAAAGCATTGATATGTATTTGCAACATTCATGCATTTGCTATAACAAATGGATGTTGCATATGCAAAGACAATAATATCGTGTGACGCTATTGTGAATGAATGTGTTTATTTTGCATTGAACACCACCACCGATTCTTTTTGAACACCGCTGATTGCTTACATTTTAAGCGGCAAAAAAAGTTTAATTTATAATAAAAGAAAGAAATGGTAAAGAAATGTAGGGAGTTTTAATTAATAAAATTAAAAGAGACAATGCAATTTCATTTGCTCGTCAAATATAACATTCAATTATCTTAATACTTTTCACAAACGGATGATGAAAAAAATGTATTCAAAGAAAAGCAGTTGTTCTCAAGCATTTGCAACATCATAATATTAAAGGTGTTCTCATAAAAATCTATCCCAGCAAAAACGCATTTGCAACGATGCAACAAGATCGTGAATTACCCTTACATATTTATGTTTTTGTGGCATAGGTACAAGATCTTTTTCAAAAATACTTGAACAATTTGCATCGTGATAATGGTTCAACCAATGTAAAATCATTTTTCTAGTGCAGATGCTTTTACAGGTAAACGATTTTCTGAGTTTTCCTTAGCAGCAAAAAGTTTTTCATAAAGCAAGGTTTATGCTATAATAATAAGCATATAAAAAATTAAAAAAAATTGACTAATTTAAAATGTACTTAAAGTTTTCATATGAAAAAATTGAATAGAAATTCAATCCCCAATAAAAATGGACGTTATCAATATTATAAAACTCTCAAATTTTGGAATATACCTACTTAAAAGCAGCTATAGGAGTATTTTTACTTCGGTCCAAACGAAGATAATTTCTTACAAGTTTTTAGATTTAAAAAAGTTTTTATAATACCTTTACAATGATGGTACAATCACAGAATTTCACCTGTAAAAAACTATCAAAAAGCACAAGGAAAACGGAGTTATAAGAAAAAAAATCAGAGTAAAAAACCTACATGAGAGTATAATAGTAGAGGTTGTACCATAAGTAACGGCAATATACGTTTTGAAATCACACCAATACATTTTCTACTCTCTTGTAAACCCTCCGAGCAAAAAGGCAACCACCGAGAATATACAAAAATTTGTATTAAAACAAATTTTAAATAAGTGAACTGCGCAAACTATCGATATTAACTGACGATCCACTGATAATCAGCTTAAACTGCTCAAGTAGGTGTATAAAGCACCACATTACCACCACTTCTCCTTATTTCTGAAGCTACCCAAAGTCCAAAACAATTCTTTAAATTTCCTTTTAAAACTTTTTCTTTAAAATTTAATATAATACTCGTATATTTCCAATAATATAAAATAAATATTTATAAGTCTAAAATTAAGCCAGTGTGTACAATCAGTGTTAAAATTTTTCATAGCCAATTTTAATGTATAGTAGTAAATAGTAAATTTATTATATGAACACAAATAATTATTTTGATGAACGCAAAAATTAAAGCATTTTAAATAATTAACTACAAAGTTAAATTATTAATTTTGCCCAGCAAAGCAACAATTACAACATATATTTAAATAAACCACAAAACAATTGCAATATTCCAACCACGACTACAAAATAAAATAACAAAATATAAAGTAAAAGTTGGAACACATAAACTGAAGTCAACTTTTTAAATAGTCATAAATTTAAAGATAAATTTAAAAATATATCTATATTATAAATATAAATAGTTCATATATTATTATTAATTAAAAAAAAACAACAAAACATATATGAAAATAAAATGTTACCAAACTTTCTTATTAGTCAGAAAAATTTAAAACAACATTTTAATAAATCTGAATTTGGTGTGAAAATGAAAATAATTGATTAACATTTTATTGAATATGAAATAAATAAATAAATAATTAATTTCATTATATTCTAATAAAAACAAAAACAGAACTAAAAGTCAATGCTCGTTTTATTTTTGAATAAAGTTTGGCATGTTTCAGATTGTGTGTGTGGTAAGTATTTAAAGGAAGTTTTTATCGCTTATAACACAGTACGACAGTGGTTGGTACACATGAAAAATGTTAACAGAATATGAAAATAGGCTTATTTTCAGGCTTATTAAAATAACCAAAAATGTACGAAATTCATTAAAAATACAATGTTGTCAATTTGAAATACAATAACTAAAGTAGAATGTGCTTCGCTAGCACATACATTTACATAACATTACATTTTTGGTTATTTTTTAATTTTACATGAAAATTAAAGCGCCATCTAGAGGAGACAAAATGGTTTTTTAATAACAAAAAAAATCTAAATTTAATTCCCTTTTCAAAACTGGCTCAAGCATTAAAATCGGTTCACCAATTCTGTACTTATAGAAATTTTTATAATAGTATTACATTACAAGTGAACCTCCACGGTCCTTCGAAGCTTAAAAATCGATTTTCTCAAAATTCTGACGTGCTATTTTCATATTCTGTTAACATTTCTCATGTATACTCAAAAAATTTGATTTTGTCGTACTGTGTAATAAATATGTTGCAAAGAGTATAAATGAGTAAAAGAGATCCAGAAACTCACTGTTAAAATTTCCTACTAAATCTCGGTGAGGTCGACATTGGCACCTGTACACATGTACACAATTTTGAAATGCATCTACTTTCTTTAGTTCTGCCATGATATTAACTTTTTCACGTCCTAAATACCTAACCACATATGATGTTCCACAAAAAAAGTGAAAAAAATTAGTTTTTGCTAAATGTAAAATATGCCAAAATTTAAAGCAATTATTTTCTATTTTAGAATCGTTGGCAAAAGAGAAATGGAGAAATTTAAGAACTGTGTTTTTGAGGTATATGAAACCAGCACCAAATTTGCCAAACCTAAAAGGACCTACTACCTTGCTGAGGTCATGCAATTCGCAATATCTTTCATAAAAGGTTCAGCAGCAACATCTTCTGGCAAATTATTTAATTTAATGGAATCTCAAAAATAAATTTTAAGCTCCACAATATATATTGAAATAAATATTGAAATAAATAAAGAAGCAACTAGAACAGATGGCAACCTTGGTAGAGTTGATGGCGGTGATCTTTAAAATGGCCTACTGCTTAAAAATGTCATATGATTAGCAGCCATACAATTCATAAGAATGAATTCCGAAATCTGCACATTCATATACTAATTTAAAAAGTGAGTTGATCACAGCTTAATCACTCAAAGACTACTGAAGTGGAAAATGTAGCGATTTCCGAAACAGACTAGTCTAGTCAGCTAAGTGATTGACTCTATACAGAGTTGTTGTTGTTTTTGTTGCCTTCTTAAAAACTTACTTGATCTAAAGCTCACAATTTAAATTCATGTAATTATTTAATAGATCAAAAAAACTAGGCTGAACTATCTCCAATATTCATTCCTGAAACTGATGAACCAAAATCGCCAATATCAGTGCAAATAGAGTCAACCCAAACACACAGCCTACGCTTACATCTTCCAAGCCTACTCCACCTATTCAAAACAGCAAAACTAGAAGAAGCTTATTCATCAAAAAAACATATGGAAATGTTTATGTTAAGCTTGCTCCCTGAGATTGAAGCAATGAATGGACTTCAGCAAAATATTTTCAAGCTTATGCTTGGTTTTCACTATGTCATTTTCAGTGGTCAGTTGTTGTCAATCAAATTGAAAATGACAAAATGTTGACATTTTTTCTACATTTGGTAATCTTGGAAAATTAAAAACCAAAAAAAAAAAAAAAATTATTAAATGGAGCTGTGCAGAAAATGTTCTAGAGTTTTATTAAGGTAATTCAGGTGATAAAATTTTGTGTCGCCATAAAAATGACATAGTGAAAACCAAGCATTAGAATGTTGGCTCTGATTGATGAAATTGTTCATCCTAGTGCTATACCATTGCCATCTCCTTCATACACAATAACATCATAGGTCCCAGCGTATGCTCGTCATGTGGGAAATAATGCATGCATATATGCAACAGAAAAGGATCATTATGATGTTGCTGACGAAACACTACTTGACGATGTTGGTGGCTATGAGGTGTATGAAGAGTCAAACGATTGTATGGTTAAATATTAGTAAAATCTACATATCGTTATCTTAATACAGAAAGGCCCCATCTCAGTAAGACAAGGAATTAAATTTTTGACTGTTATTATAAAAGCTAAAATTAACTATAAGTTATTTTTTGCCTTATATTATTTCGTGCAAAAATAACGGTTATTTTTTACTTTTATTTTTAAGGTAAAAAATAACAGTTAATTTGTATCTTTTATTTATTCGGTCAAAAATATCGGGCAATTTGTATTTTTTCAATGGCCGCTTAACCTAATAAGAAACTTTAAAACTAAAAAATGTTATAGCTCAAAATGTGCACGCTGATGAGACGATAAAAATTGCACAAACCTTTTTTTGCCGTTCAAGTGGCCCTTAAATATTAAAATTGCCTGATATTTTTTACCGATAAAATAAAAGGCATCAAATTACTGTTATTGCTGACCTAATAAATAAGAGTTAACAGTAACAGTGACTTTTGTTCGAAACAATAAAAGACATAAAATAACTAGTATTTTTGTCGGAAAAAATAAAAGTTAAATGATAACAGTTAATATCGGACTTTTTTGATAAAAACCATAACAAACTTTTTAAAACAAAAATTTAGATATGGTTTTTCTGCATTAAGATAAGCATATGTAGATTCTACTAATATGAATCATCAACCCTCAATATTCATGAATGTAATATTATAAAATTATAAAAAATATGATAAAAAAAAATTTGATGTCTTTGATTTTTTGTAAACTAATTTTTTCTATGAAAAATTACTAATTTTTCTCATTTTTTTCTATGAAAAACTGCAAGTTAATGTAATATAAGATACATTTTTAATTCATATATTTATATAGTTAAGGAATATATGTGATCAAATAAAATTAATTATATTTAATGAATTCAAAACTAAAAGAAATTAAAATTTTATTTAGAAAATTTAATTTAAATAATAATTCTTTCAGTTATGAACTTTGTCTTTTGGATACATATTTAAGCGTCCGCAAACGTGTTAATGAAATTAGTTTTTGTGGATTTTTAGAGACCATTCTTTTCATATAGTTGCTTTGTATGGAAGGTTGTCGTGGTTTTTTTTCTATTTTGATAGATTTAAAATATTATGAATATTTGGAGACCAAGCTTATGTGTGAAATTCCAAGTCACTTTATACATTTTTGTGGCATTTTTAGAGATTTTATTGTTTTGATTATTTTGATAATTGTTTTTATTTTTTTGTTTTATTATTTTACTTAATAGCTTACGTGCAAAATTTCAATCATTATTAAATAGATCAAGGCAAATTTTTAGAGGAGAATAAAAGTTCATACTATTATAAAGCTGTCTGTTTCCTCTTTGAATCCTACCAAAGAATGGGAAAGATACATAGTTATTTTTTCGTACTATTATTTTATTAACAATTTCATTGCTTACATTTTTTTTAAAATTTTTGTAAATTGAAACTAATTAAATTAAACAGAAATTTTAATTACACAAAAAATTTATGAAATGTTGAATTATGAAGTAATTAAGGCAAAGTAAAAAAGTATTATGTATAAAATAATAATTTAAAAAGTTAAATAATTCAATTATATCTGTACAGTTGTTAGCCCATCCCTTGGGGGAATTTTTGGATAATAAATGAAGATATTGTAAGATATATAAGATATGCTTATTAATGTTAGTTGCATTTTAGCTGCTTTTAAATATAATAGCTTCATTGCCATGGAAGTGAAACACGTGGATTTAAAAAAAAATTTGCCACATAGTGAGCCCATTGCTTGAGGCAATTGCTTGAGGCAATGGGCTGACGACTGTGCAGATATATTCAAATTTTCTTCATGCGGAACTATTATTGCGCCATCATTTGTTCTCTCGAAGTTCTCTCGGAGTATATGGTATCCCTTCCATTTTTCGAACATAATTATGCAATATGCATACCGCTTTCACAGTATTGTTGACCTTTTCTGGGTCTTGAACGTGTATTGGCGAGTTCAGAATTTGAAATTTTTCGGGCATCATCCCAAATGCGCACTCAATAGTCTTCCTAGCTCGACTAAGCCGATAGTTGAAGACTCTTTTCGTATTTGTGAGGGTGCTTTGAGGGTAGGGCCTATGTATCGAAAGCCCGTGAGTTTCAACATAGTGCCTCAGCAACGAAGCACCAAATACACCACCATCGCTATTCCTTCCTGAAAACCCCGTTTCTATTGAAATGAATATTCCATTCGCGTCGCAGCAACCCATTAGAATGACGGAATGAAAAGATTTGTAATGAAAATTGCTGCAGCCAGCATTTGGGAATTTTTTAATCCGTAAATGCTTCCCATCTATAGCTCCAATACAATTTGGAATATTCCAAAAGGAATGAAATCTTTCTGCTATTGATCGCCATTGGTCCGCGCTTGGAATAGGCATATAATCTTCCAGCAGTATATCCCATATAACTTTTGTTGTTTCCGTTACAATATCAGCAACAGTGCTCAATCCTCTTGCAAAATACAAGGAGAGTGCGACGAAAGAGGATCCACTTCCTATGAACCTGTGTTCCTATGAAAAAATATTAAATATTGATTAAAAATGATTTAAACATTAAATCAGGGTATATTAAATTTGTGCAAAGGTTTTTAGCGCAGAGAAAGAGATGTGTCTGGTGCAGAAAAGTACATATGTGCATTCTGGATCGGCCCAAGTACGCACCCACCCCCCTGGTAACATATACAACTGCTTACCGTAGGGTAATTAAAAGCCTTTCTTCGGCACTGATGCATTCACGCATGTTTGTGTTTCTTCTTGTTATAAAAGGAGAAACAATTCTTAATAAATTTATATAAGACTCCTTTGTCATTCTATAGAATGCTCAAAATTTAGGATCACTTTGTTGGAGCTCTTTTGCTGCGACGAACAATCTGCAGTTTGTATTATTTTTTTAAACGGATGAACCCAAATTCTTTTTTGGCGTTGGGTTCTCCGCGTATAGAAATAAGATATAATATCATAGTCAATTGAATCACTACAACTCATTATGTTAAATTTTTATTTCTTTTGTTTAAAATTCTTTGTTGTCTATTAAAAATAAATGTTGCGTTGCGCGACGTGATTTCCTCATCTGAAATCATAGGTTGCAATAAAGTTTTAAATTGAAATAGTTTGCAACTTTTTAAGCTGTTGCGTTGATGTTGCATTGCTTTTCAATTGCTCCATGTGTAAAAGGCCTTATGCTTTAGAGTATGTAGAAACACAAATTTTAGAGCAAAGTTTGTGTTTCTTTAAACGTGCATCGATGCGATAGTTGTTAAAATTGAGTTTTAATTAAGTTGTATTATTAAAAAAAAAAATTATGGCTACAAATGGTACAGGTATGAACATCAAATTGAACGTGTATTTTTTTCAAATACATTCTGAATTAAATTTTCAGTGCTTTTATAAGAGGTTATATTTAAGAAAAAAAAAAGTTAAAGTTTTCAGTCTAGCAAAAGCAATTGCTGTAAATTGCCGTTGTAAAATTAAATTTAATACATTTTTTAACTTATTTTTAATCGAAGTGTTTTTGTTGAATGACCTAATTTTACCTGGCCAAATTACTATCCGCTGCTTCTCTAATCATGAGTATTACTGGAGTTACTAACAGAATGTTTTTCTTCTTCTCCAAGAAGTTCGACTCTCTCAATCTCGAACTCCTTTTTATCACAGCATCAGTATCTTAGTCACTATGAGCCTCCACATCTCATCCTTCGCCGGTGCTGCGCATTACCTCCTCCACATTCCGAATGTTACCCAAACCAAAATTTTTGGCAACATTTTAAATAAGCACAACTGATTAATCCCAACCCACACGTATGTGAAGCATCATGTTTTATAATATTTTTAATTCTTAATTTCATACAAAAGTTGATATTTTTCGCATTTTTAAAAAACGTTCTGAGCAAAAAAATATCTAAGCATTACATAATTTAACAATTTGTTTCGTGGAAAAACATACTTACGTTGAAGTATTTGCAAACGATTCGAAATTATGTTTTTGTTTCTTCACTGCACACTTGTTAATAACACATAAACAAAAACTAATGAATAACTAGCAGAGCAAATGTATTAAAGAACTGACTGATCTGTTTTAAGTCTGAATACCCCGCTACAAAAAATATAAAACAAACACAGGCGAAATGTGACAAAATCATGCAAAAAAATATGTGAAGGCAAGGCCCGAAAGGGTTAAGCCGTATCTTGAAAATTAAAATGATTATTACCAATTTTCTTTTTGAACACATGTACAAGAAAAACTAATTAAACTAATTCACACTTAACTTTAAAAAGGCTGTGTCGATTTGTAAGCGATTTCTTATTCTGGACCTAGCAATATTGAGCTGGCTAAACGCTCGTTCAACATCAACGTTTGACCAAGGAAGCGATAACAGCTGCATCCAGCTGCATCCTTATATTAAAGTTTTTAAAACTAAAAATCAGTTGCATTAAATACATTATTCCATTTTAAGAGGTTTATTTTTTTTAAACTGATATAATATGTCTGATATCCATCGCTACAACCAAACATTTTCAAAAAAGGCAATATATATATTTTTTACTTTTTTTAAAACATTTTTAACGGAGACGTGTTCAATCATCTTCAAAATTAATAATAATTAGGCTTAATACTTAGACAAAAATCCGCCGAATATTCCGCCAGCGGATTTTTGATAATTTATCCCGCCATATAACATTAAAATCCGCTTATTTGGCAGGAAATCCGTTAATCTGGCAACAGTGAGCAGTATACATATACAGTACGAAACAAGAACTTGTAATGTGTAAAAACCCAGTATTAATGCTATAAGCAATACCCAATGTTATTATTATTAACTGTTCTACGCCAGTGAAATTGTAATGAAATCCACACGGTTTGTCGAGAGCTGTAATAACTAAAGAAGGTTGTTGAACAAACTAATGCGTGGAAGTGCGAAGAAGAAGAAGAAAACACAAAACAGCTTTAGAAAGCTTTTGTTAAATGTGTACATACATATTTAACTACATAATTTGTTTTGTTCTGTTGTGCAAATAAAATATTTTTTAATTGCTGTTCTTAAAGAAATTATAAATTTTAAGATAGAATTAAAAGTGATTGTACAAAGAACATTTCCTCTTTACACAGCTAAATAAGGAATTACTTCGATTAGATACGCGATATGGGGTTCGGTATTTTAGAATTTTTCACACTGAAATGCCAAAATATCTTTACTCAGTTGCATAGAAACAGCTTCATCAGCTTGAAACTAAAAGCTACAGTTGTTACATAAATCACACTTTTATTTTCAGTCGATAAATTTATAATTCATTTTCTTCTTACAACTTACTCTAGGTGCTAATCTAACGTTGCCACGTGATCTTTATTAATAAGTAAAAGAAAAAATATTTTATTCAATTTTAGTTTTATAATTAATCATTTTAAGCTGCTTTCAACAAGTAGCGTTTGAGGAAAAATTTAAATGAGGGGTTTTTTCGTCACG